>CM022950.1:45322298-45596513 GCA_012931725.1 Litsea cubeba
ATGGCGCGATCAAAAAAAGTCAAGGGGTGAAAGAGAATGCCAGAATGGCGATCTCCACCGTCCAAAGCTTGCTTCGGTGATAGAGATCTCCCCAACAGTTGCCACCGCTTCGACCACGAAGAGCACCTATTGGACAGAGATCCCATGGCCACCGCCTCCACTTCTGTAGATCACAACGTTCCTTCCAATGTCCGCATTGTCATCATTGGCAACCACGGCAATGAAAAATCCAACCTTATCTAATTGCCCCAAAATGTTTCCGGAGTCCCGGGTTCTTCCTCTGACTCGTCTCCCCTCCAACATCTTCTGCGATCGCATCTTGATCACCATCATTGCCACCTCAACCAGCCCTAAGCATCGAGGGAAGCTTGCGGCAGAATATAAGATGGCGGATGCCATCGTTTTTGTTGATATAATTGTTATGCCGTTCACTAAAGCTCGAGCTTTTGGTGTTACTGGTTGTTACATGGTATCAGAGCTAAAGGTCACGAGTTCGAAACCCCTGGGAGGCATGTTACCTCCATCTGTCTATCGGGTCTGTCTGTTCCGTCTGTTTGTTGGGTTTTGAATTCGAATGGCTTCCCGTTCGAAAGGGGGTGTTGATATAATTGTTATGCCGTTCACTAAAAGCTCGAGCTTTTGGTGTTACTGGTTGTTAACAGTTTTGACATATGTGTGCGATCGGCGGGAGATGCCAGATCAACTGAGCACATACTGGCCTCCAGAGCTTTGCCGAATGGAGATGAATGTGTCTGTGATAGTGGCCAGTTGCAAGATGGATTTGCGAGATGAGCGGCAGGTGAGCTTGGAGAAGGTTATGGTGCTGATAATGCAGCAATTTTGGAAGATCAATGAAGTTGTTGATCTTTTGAGCTGAGGAGCTATTGCCAAACCCCCTATATTCTTTTTGCTCTTGAATTCTTGTGGTGATTCTAGCCTGTTGGAAGAAGGGAGAAAGATTGAGACTTTTCTGAAGCGGTCTCCGTTGCGAGATGATGCTCAAATCAATAATGAATTGATCAGATTGTATGGGAAATGCATAAGCGTGAGTGATGCCCACAATTTGTTTGATAAAATGACAAAGGAATTTGGATTCTTGGAATTTGATGATAATTGGGTTTGTCTCAACTGGGAAGACATTACATGCAGACCGTCAGGTCATTGAGCCAGGGCTTTGGCACAAGCTCCATCTGCACCTATAGCCTCGGTTTTGCCTGGGCTAGAAAAAGACTTGTTGATCTTGTAAGAGTTATGGTCAGCAAGGTGGGAATGGCAAACGAGGACATTACCCAAGTTGTAAATATAATTCCTTCTAATGCTGAGAAGATGGCTCGGGTTCTTGATCGGCTACCTGGAGTGATTGATGGGATATGTTTCGTGTTTGCTTCAAGAAAAGCTACAGTTGATGAAATAGAATTGCAACAGATTCAAAGGGGGTTTAAAGTTGCTCCCCTCCATGGTGACAAAGACCAGTCTTCTCCAATAGATCCTCTGCAGAAACTTAAATCAGCAACTTATCATGTTCTTATAGCGACTGATGTTGCTGCTTGTTGGCTGAACATCAAGTCAATGAATTCACTTGTGAACTTTGAAGCTGCTTATTCTTGGTATAGATGCATCTGTTGATGCCTTTGAGGCGGGTACCTTGAATATAGGACCTTACTATGTTAATGGTGCTAGTTCTTCTCATCTGCCTGTTCTTAGGTGTAATGATTTGGCAAAGTGCTGCCCCATTAGCTGGATATTCAGGAAATTCCTTGTCCATTGATGCTCCTTTCAGCTTTGATGATTTGTCTTTGGCAAATACTCCAACCATATCATCACATATGGAGATCCTCAACATATCCTCTAGCAATATGGCAATGGCAGGCGCTCCTCTACATGAACCACTATTGGGAAGAGATCTACAGTGCCAAACTAGCTCACTTGGTGTCAGTACGTGGTGCATGTTGGGAGAAGTCAACGAGAACTAGAAATTCTCTAAGTTAAGGAGCTTGGGCAATTGTATTTGGCAGAATAGGAACTATACACACAAGCAATTAGAAAACCATAAACAGGACTGCACCCACCACCAGAATATTGGCTTCAGATCTCCTTTGAATTCTTTCTTGCCTGATCTTGGTGTTATAGGCATTGTTGGCCAAAGCTCAGGACACGACACAATAACTATAACAGAAATGTGGACACTCCTTCGATGGGCCAATCGAATTTTGGAACTTCCTTTCACATCCAACAATGTGTTGTTGGGAAGTTATATGCTGATGAATTGATCAATTTCAAGGATCAGCTATGGTGTACATTCCGCACAATTGCACTAGCTCTTTTCCTAGTGTTTGGAGTAGGAGCACTCATTGAAGACTGGGTCATCATGAAATGGGTCGTTCTAAATGAAGAGGTACAGCCCATCATGGAATCTAGCACAAAATTCATTGATGTAAAGGGTGTTGTTAAGGCTAAAGCTGTGGTGGAGGAAATTTTTCTTTTTTGCTTGTGGGGCATTCCCTGAGAAATTTCTAGATGCTAACCTTGTGGACAAGGTTAAATTAAGGGGGTTGAAATGATATGGGTAGTTTCCTAACAGGTCACATGCATGAATCGTGATCTGTCGGTGGGTCATATAAGAGGAAGGTAATATTTCTTTATTTGTTTGAATGGGTAAGAAGTTCTCCCACGTATATTTTAAGTAGTTTGGGTGAAGTTAGTGTTGGAGTGTATTGGTTGCAATCTCTGTATTTAAAGGACACTTGGAATAAAATTGTGATCATTGATTTATCTCATTAAAAAATTCCCTTTTTGGTGCTATCTCCCATGTGAGATTTTATCCTCTTACTTCCCTCTTTGAGCAGTGAGTTCACATCTTCACCAAAGCTCGGGGATGAAAAAAGTTACATATCAATTGGTATCAGAGCAGCAACCTGGGGTGGCAAAGGAACACGATGATCCTAGATGGAGGAGTGATTGCGCATCCTACAAAATTCTCAGGGCAGGGCTGAAAGAGACATTTGAACTCCACGGGAAGTTGATAGCAGGAATACTACAACGCCTGGAGAGTTTCCGAACTGCAGAAAGCTCAACTAGGAAAACATCTCAGGTGGATCATGCTGTCGTCGAGCACTACTCCATCTGCACCAATTGTGAAGCGAGAGCCCAAACCTCTGAGTCCGTTGCCACTGCAAGTGCACCAGAACTGCCGCCGCCCACCCCAGTCAATGCCGCCTCCCGCCTCTTCCTCTTCGAGGTCAACCTCCTCGACCCCCATGCCACCGTCAATGGCTGCTTCAGCATCTTTCGCATGGCATGCCCCACCTCGCTCAATAAGCTGAGGGACTCATACCTAGAGCTCGTCCACCCTGTCCACCGAAGACTCGGAAACATTATGGAATCTTATAAAAAGGTCAGCGCCGGACGCATCATTCTCACGTTGTCAATCTCAACACTCGTGACGAACACTAGCTGGCTGCACCATGCCACGCGGTTGACAAGACCTTGTGGGCCATTCTCAACTACTGCAAGAGTTGACAAAAATGGAATCCGATATCCAATACAATGGCAGCAAACATTTAAAATTCTGTATATTTCATAAAATTGGTAGACGAAACTTATTTCATCATTGAACAATGAAGGGGACATTTGGTAACTGCCGTGGAAGAGGAAACAGTGCTTTTCCTCTTCCGCAGCATTGGAAATCCCACCTACGGATCCCCTCTAACGTTGCATTTGAGGAGAACTTCCGGAAATCCCGTCCAAAATGATCACAACACTCAAACAGTCGTGGGAAGGCGCCAGAAAATACCACACCTTGTCTCCACCCCTTTCCTTGGAAAAGCTCTCTGCACAAACAACACCTTAATCTTCTTCTTTTTCCTCCCTTTTATGCTATTTTGTTAAAAGGAAAATTTGTTACTTGTTTAGGCAAGAGCCTGTATCATAATTGGAAGGTGTCCATTGCCTTAACAGCAAGGTTGCTGGTTCAAATCACAATATATATCTATATAATAAGGGAGCTCAGTTTTTGAATTCCCCATATTTTAGACCCTTGGATTTATGTACACTTGGATTTATGTACATAAATCTTAGAGATATTTTGGACCCTTGGATTTAAGAGGGGAATGAAAAAAGTGGCTAAAAGTTGGAGAAATTTACAAGTTTTTGACATCCCCATCAAAAGCACGTTCACATCTTGGTTTGTACGGCGCAAAAAGGGCAGCAAGTTTGAGTTATTTACAGGTATTGCCATCCCTTCTTCATTTAAAAGAAAAGCAAGAGTGTTTACTTTCTTATTGTTCTGCCATTGATCAAAAATGTGTCAAAAGCAAAAAAAAAACTTATTTTGTAAGGAGCTCAGTTTTTGAGTCCCCCATATTTTGGACCATTGGATTTATGTACATAAATCCTAGGGCTGAGATTAAGAGGAAAGGGGTTGAGGGGTTTAAGGGGGTTTGAAAGTCCAGAGATCTGGGACACTACTTCCCCAGATCCCTGGACTCAAGGAGTCTGGGCCAGGTCTGGGGTTAGGTTCAGGTTAAATGGGTTTGGGTTGGATTTGGGTTCGGATTGATTTGGGCTAGAGTTTGATGGGTTGGATTGGGTCAGGTTCAGGTCAGGTCTGACGGGTTTAGTTAAGGGCCCAATCAGGTCTGGATCAGAGGTTTGGGGCCCAAAAGGTGGGCTGCAGTGGGGTCCGGTCTGGGCAATAATCACTGGGACCCAGGTTTCGCAGATTTTGATCTGCCCGTCGGATTTCAAAGTTCTATATATGGATGGAAAGCCCTCGATGAGTAGATCGCGATGAGCCAACTTTCGGGGCGATCAGGGGTCTAGAAGTGATAGGTGATTCTTCAGGTGGGCACCCGGGGGTGCGGGACCTGCTATTATGATTTTTGATCCACCCGTCGGATCTCGAAGTTCTATATATGGATGGAAAGCCCTCGACGAACAGATTGCAATGAGCCAATTCCTAGGGCAATCAGAAGTCCAGGAATAATAGGTTATCTTTGACTCGGGACCTAATCAGGACATCGTTAAATAGGGTGGACCGAATAACCCCTCATAGGGTACCAAAATTCAGGTTAGCTGTTAGGTGGTCAAAAGAAGAGTAATAGATTTAGTTGTGCTCAGAACGTGGTGCGCCGTGCCTTCAGGGACGGGCAATCACTAGTATATATATATGGGAGATGCTCCTATGAGAGTATCTCCACCTTACTATGAGAGCTAAGGTGAGGGCCCTCACATTTAAGTTGATGGCATTGGATATGGATGTGAGGGCCCCCACCCTAGCGCGCGCTCTCTCTCTCTCCATATATATATATATATATATATATATGAGCTGATCTGTTGTGATGGGTGCGACGAACTCAATTGGACCTACCTAAGGCCATGACAATCATGATAGATGTGGGGGATGGAAGTATCTCAAAGAGGCCCATTCATGTGCAAAATTATCAACCTCATTAGATCACTTGATCTAATGCCCTTAAGTTTAACAATTTTAGGGGCATCATTTTTCTGGGTTTCAGTCCACGGGCGAGTAAAGGTTGGATGAGTGTCAAATTTGGGCTTGTGTGAAGAGGGTGACTCTCTCACGGATTGCATGAGAGACCAAAGTCTTCCCAACCATTAAACTCATGTATTCTAATGCTAACAACAAACAGGCCCTTAGTCATCTTAATCATTGAAGTTAATCGGCCTGGTTCAAAGAAAGGAGGATAGCTCCTCTTCATACCTATATTTTATTTTACTTTATATTTGCCTTTCTGAAGCAGGTCCCCTTTTTTCCCTCCCCAACAGTGGGGGTCAGGCCCGTTCGTAAAGCTGGTGAGGAGAAAAGGCAAGAGTGGGTCCATTCCATTTCCATTACAACAGCTGAATAAGAACATCCAGGGCTTGTATAAAGATCAAATCAGTCCAATGACCATCAAGAAGAAGGACGATGGCTCAAGGTAGGTTAGATCCCACCTCACAAATTCATTAAAATTCGTATGTATGGTTACAATTCCCATGAAACTTCTTCTTTTCCTTTTTATGGTATCAATTCCAGATCGTCAAAGACAGGAGGAGGAGATAAAAGAAAATCGTACCTTTTGTTTCGCGATGCGGCTGTGAATCCAGAGGCCGGGACGCCAGGGTCGATCAGTTGTCTCAGTCGATTCCACACGACAGAGGGCCAAACAAGAAAGAGAGAGAGAGAGAGAGAGGAATGGGAAGAAAACACGGCGGTCTTCAGCCAAGGAAAGCGAATTGTTCTTATTTTTCAACGGTAGGTAGTACCCTGAAAACCGGGGTCGGTGTGAACAAGAGACGGTTTCAATAGTAATAGAAGGGGAAAATTAGGGGAAGTTACTTGTGAGTCAATGTTTCCGGCTTCCGGTCGAAGGAAATACTTTTTAAGGCTTTGGTCCACTTAACTAGATTTTTTCTAGCTTTAGGTCTCTATTTCCACATGATCACATTTTTCAGGACTAATTTGCCCTTTTAACTATTTTTATAGCATAAAATTTTGAATTTTGAAAATTTAAATGTTCTGTTCCCCTCCTTCACAAGATCGTTCAATTAGTTGATGAGAATACCATTAGAGAAGACGCCCCACCCCTCTCACTCTTCCTCCTCTTCTTCTCTTTACGTTTTTTCTTATTTTCATTTCATCAATGGCTCCGGCAGCGAACAGTGGTGATTTCGTCGATGGCGACTTACAGCCGCTGCGATTTCTCCTATTTCCGGTTTGGAAAGTCAAATCTCCAATTCACATGCTGAAGCAGAGAAGAAATTGGTTCTGATCTCGGCGGGCCACACAAATCGCAAAGAAGACAAGGGACGGCTGCAACACCAAATCGCTCATGGGCTAGGACAAAAAGTCCAAAGGAGACAACCCAGCGCATGAGATTGGAGAAGCCGATGCAATCCCCCCAGGAGCCAGGACTGCCACGACGACGGAGGCGGAGGAATGCGGCCTGTGAGTCAATGAATGAGCCGGTGGAGATGCGGACGACGGCAAGAGGGACAGCGAGGATCGTCTCTAGAACACCCATCTGCAGAGGGTGAGACCAGAACCCAACCAGCGCGGTCTGCATCTCGCGAAGAGGGATCGAGCAGAGGATTCCACCCCATCTCAATCCCTTATTTGAATTCCACCCCACCTGTAACAAATCCAGGTTTCGGATCTCATTCGCCCCCTCCTCATCTTTATCCCACTAATCCCACCGCTGTAGGAGAAGAGGGCATTCGCCGGAGAAGGAACTAACCGCTGCCGTTGCGGTCCCGTGGACGAGGAAGAAGAAGACCGCCCCCTGGTCTTTGTATCCGGTTGCAAAAACAGAACGAGGAAGAAGAACCCATCTTCTTTTTTTTATTTTGGGTTCAGTATCGGGTCGGGTCCAGTCCAGGTCAGACCTGACCTGTTGTGCAGAAGCCCTTAAGCAACTCAAAGAAAGGCTCTTTTGTCAAGTTTATCTGAGTTTTTGTCAAATTTATCTGAGTTTTGTTCAAATTTATCTGTTTTCTGGCATATTTATCTGAGTGTTGTTCAAATTTATCTGTTTTCTGTCATATTTCTTTGTGTTTTTGGTAAATTTATCTGAGTTTTTGTCAAATTTATCCGAGTGCTGTTCAAATTTATCTGTTTTCTGTCATATTTCTTTGTGTTTTTTGGTAAATTTATCTGAGTTTTTTTCAAAATTTATCTGAGTTTTTTAGAAAATTTATTTACTTTTTTTGAAATCTATATGTGCTTTTTAAATTTATTTGCGTCTTTTGAGATTTATTTGTATCGTTTAAAATTTATTGCGTTTTTTGAAATTATTGCATTTTTTAAAATTTATTTTCGTTATTTTAAATTTATTTGCATTTTTTGAAATTTTCTTTGGATCTTTTGAGATTTATTTGAGTCTTTTGAAATTTATTTATATTTTTTGAAATTTATTTAGATATTTTGAAACTTATTTGCATCTTTTTAAAGTTATTTGCGTTATTTGATTATATATTATTTTTTAACTTATTGTATTTTTTGAAATTATTTCATTTTTTTAAAATTTATTTTCGTTATTTTGAGATTTATTTGTATGTTTTTAGAATTTATTTGAAAATCTGGGGATTCCATTAATCGTGGGCAATTAAATGTTAGTTGGTCATTATTAATGGGATATCCCACCAATCATGGGTTATGATTTAAAGAAATGGTAAACTAGACATTTTAGGTATGAGAAAGTGTGGGAGAGACCTTTGGCTCTATGACTTTTTTTTTGTGGATCTAAGGCCATAAAGTGAAATGTTCAGGGACCTGTCGCCGAATGCCCCTAATAAAAAAGACTGTTGTGCGGCATTTATTTTTGACCTCACCGGTCGGTAAATGTTTTTGGGATATTGGCCGGAGGCCTGACACATGAGAGGTCAAAGTTATATATATATTGCGATATTTTAGGATTATACGATATTTTAGTGTTGTGCAATATTTTAGATAATACCTTATGTGATGTTGCACTGTTATTATATGAATAATTCTGCAAAAAATATTTAAAGCTTGACTGTTGTGGGATAAATGTTAGACGTAAAAACCAATCGTGCGGTCAATGTCCCAACATTTATTTTGGACTCTACCACTTATGCAGTTTCTACTGCTGCCTTAAATGAAAAAGGAAAAAGGATGTTTTACTCGTACAGCTGCCTTTAGACTGAAATTCACTTGTCGTGGTTGAAATTTAACAAATTCCCATAGTGTTGTTTGTGTGATATAATAGAGTTGTGATATCGCACATATTGCACTATAGGGCCATGCAATATCACACATGTTGCATTATATGATACCCTAAGGCCATATGATATCGCACTTTGTTGTACGATTAGTCTAGTGAGAAATTTTTAGACTTCTACCCTTCATGGGGAAATATGCTAGGTCTAATGGGAGTTGTACAATCAAAATCCCCAAAAAGAACTTCTAAATAATATATAATGCAAAAAGAAAAAAAGAAGAAAACACACCACAATCCAAACCCGCACTAAACCTCTCCCTAATGAGAGTGGGTTGGGGTGTGTCCTTGTTTAAACCTGACCCATTGCCATCCTGTTCACCACTCAACCTAATGATGCGATATTGAAAATTATATAGAGTTTATGACCTCTTCAATGTAAAAACCGTCAACCTTTTTTAAAAAAAATGATAATAAGCACATCTTCTCTTTCCCTTTTCTCCCTCTCGACCTCCTTGCAATTTTACATCTCTTTTCTTCTTCTTTCATCCACCTCAATGCCATTTTGTGACCACATTCATCTTCTTCTTCATGGAGAAGAAAAGAAGATTGGTAATATTGCACCTCATAAAAGGTGAGAGTTTTCAGGTTTTGTAGAGAATAAAAGAAAACAAGGATGCAGATGGGGTTGTTCCTAGGCCGGTTCCATGAATACCCAGGCCCAGCCCAACTAGTAGACCAAAGATCCAAGCCTGACTCAGGCCACAAGTGCATGGCTCGAGATCGGCCCACCCAAAAAAGATTAAGCCCAAGCTCGACCCATCTTGTTAAGCTAGCCTACATGGGTAGCGCTAATTCTTCATCTCTACCTATTCCTTATTCACATTGAGTTTAGTGTGGATTGTACAAATGAGATAAGATAGAAAAGTGAGTAGTTTGTTGAGATGAGGAAATTACGGGTACAGACCCTGTACAAGCGTATACGTCCCAGCAAAACATATTTATGCGTTCCATACGAGAGGGATCCTCGTATAGGCTTTTTTATTTTTATATTTTTTTTTTGTCATTTTGTGATATGGTCGATATCGACAATTAATATGTCGATATCGACCAGTCTGCGATTTTGTATTATATCTCACCTCGAGTCCACTTTTCACATTTCTCCATTTGGGTAATCTTCAACACTGCTCTGAAAATTTTTTTCTTCTAGAAAGCACCATAAAACGCCATCTCCGTAGTGGTTGGACTCCATTAAGACAAAGGTACACACATTATTTACCACCTTAGACTGGTTTAATGCACCCTAAAACACCATCACCTAGTTTCTTCTCCAATATTTAATTGTTGGAAACCCTAGAAACCGTGGGAAATTTTCTTTTCTATGCCCCAAACAACTGCGGTTTATGGGGTTTGAAAGGCTTGTTTTTTGTCTCCGTTAGCGTCCATTGCAACTATAAATTATGTATTATAATTAAATCCGGCAGTGGGAGAACTTTCGATCTTCTTTCTATGCCCCATGAAGCTACTGTTTCTAGGGTTTAAAGGGTTTGTTCTGTGTCTGCATTAGTGTCCATTGCAACTATAAATCCGGCAGTGGGAGAACTGTTGGTCATGAATTGTATTTTTTTTTGCTATGTCCCTCTTTTCATGTTTGTCACTTTTAGAAGAAAACCATCAACAGGTTTATTCAATTTGATAAAATGTCTTGAGTGAAAGTGAATATGCATATTGGTTTTGTTTTGGACTGATTTTACAAAGTTTTAGACTTTAAAGCTGTATTTCATATCATTTCTATAATTATCAAAGGTTCTGTTGTTCATTTTTGAATAATAGAGAATCGGTGGAATGATGTGTAAGGGATAGCACCCAGTAGCATGGTTTGAACGCATTATTCTAATTTTTATAATAAATATACTATTGATCAAAATGTCTTTTCTTTCTGTTCATATAACTATTGTCCTAAATGCTTAGTTAGTGGAAAACGTTCGAGAACAGTTGCTTAATCTTTTTATTTGGCATGGTGTGCGGAGTTTTTATCAATGTGAAGTCATTTTCGATACTCTCAGAGACATACACATACATATGCTTTTGATATAGTTGTGTATTAACTATCAATCTGAATGTACCTAATTTCACCTGATATCTTTATTAATTTATTTTGATATAATGACAGCATGTTAGGTAGAGAGGTGTTGTTCGTCTTCCACTATGGCGGTAACTTTGAATTCGATATAAGTCGTCCTATATACAATGGAGGAAAGCAGAAGATGAGATATTTAGCTACAGACATATCATATGAATATCTGGTTAAAGAAGCAATCAAGCATCCAATGGGGACTCATCCATCCAGAATTTAAGCTTGCAATACCTACATCACAACGGACGGGCATTCTCCATGGCCAACAGTGATGATGATGATGATATGAGGAGCACGTTCAAAGCATCGGGCGATGAATCGAATGAGATATATTTAAATGTCTTTAACGGTCGGAACAAGGAGCAATGCATAGGAGGAGATAATTGGAGGTACACTCTCATTGCATAATTAAATTGTACATCACCAAATACTATATTTTACTTCCTATTTGCTTATTTGTGTAATGATTCATTGTAGTTTTTGAAAGACCTCTGTGCGTCGCTCTTGTCCGGAAAATTCAAGGAACTCATCAGGAACTGCCAACAGAAAACATGATTTAGACCCAACTAGTTTTGTATACGTACCTACAATTGACATTCGTGAAGACAAAGACATGTATTTTTCTACTGTGCGGGTCGATTGCAGTCCACGTCAGACGGCAGGACAAGACACATTGTCGATGATGAATTCGTATTTGGGACAGACCGTGGTGATGATATCCATCTTGGTGGGACTCCCTCTATAAGAAAAATCCATTCGATCCCATTGATGAAGGCCGAAAGTGAAGTTGAAGGATCCAAGCCAATTAATGAGGCATTCCGTTGTGATGGGGCTCCGGATGAAGTTGCAGGAGCAAAACCAGGCAATGAGTCATTTCGTTGTAATGAGACTCCAATTATTGATCTCGAGGATAAAATGGAGCCCGAGGAAATTTTCACAGATGTTGGCAACAACTCGGCACGTGAAATGTGGATCGGCCTTGGATTTCAAGATCGACAAATGTTCCGGAATACTTTGGCTAAGTTCGCAATTTATAGCAATTTCACTTTTAGACCCTTGAAGACCAACATGAAAAAAGTAACTGCACGCTGCAAAGATCAGGAGTGTCCATGGCGTATTCACGCTTCAATTGTCGAATCAGGGCCACAATTTAAAGTAAGGACGTACAATCCTAACCATAAATGCTCAAGGCCAATGATGGGCATAGCACATCGACAAGCATCTTCGACACTTATTATGGAGTTCATCATAGATAGAGTTAGACAGAATGTCAATATGAAACCAAAGGAGATCATGAATGACTACCAGATGGAGTTTGGGGCAACCATTAGCTACAGGAAGGCTTATATCGCAAGGGAGATGGTGCTGAATAAAGTCCATGGATCATAAGAAGAATCCTTCCAGCAACTACCTCTGTACCGTAAAGAACTTCATATGACCAACCCTGGCACTGTAACAAACATTGACACCACAACAGAGGACCGTTTCAGAAGATTCTTTTGGGCATTCAGACCTTGTGTAAGATCTTTCACATCTTCTTTGAGACCAGTGACTGCTGTAGACGGTGCACATCTACGAGGCAAGTATCCAGGTGTCTTACTTGTAACAGTAACACATGATGCCAATTGGAAGTTGTTTTTAGTCACATTCGCATTTGCGGAAACCGAGCATCGTGACAGTTAGGAGTGGTTCCTTGCTAATTTGTTCATATCGCTAGGGGAGCCGGCCAACTTGACTATTGTTTCAGACTGTCAGAAGGGTCTCATTCCAGCATTGAAGAACACCATACCATCCGCATTTCACTGTTATTATTGTCGTCACATTGCCGAGAACATCAAGTCTGCTTTCAGTGATGGTGCAATCGTGATGAAATTCAGGCGGGCGGCAAAGTCGTATATGCCTTATGAGTACGAGGCTTACATGACGGATATACGTGCAGTAAGCCAAGAGGCGTTCAACTACATTGAAGCTATAGGGCGGCAACGTTGGTCGAATGCATATGTAGAAGGCCGCATTCCAACAGGACGCATTGGTCAACATCATATAGAGATTGACAATACATGCCGGTGCCCATGCATAAGGTTTGAACTCTTTGAAAAGTTCAAGTAAGTAAGCCAGTCCACGGGCACCGGAAGTCTGCGTAACAACTTGACCGGAGACCAAGAATAATAGATATGCCCGTGTTGCACGGATCTCCAGATCTGTGTATTCCTTTTCCTTCTTCTTCTTCTCAATTTCTTCCGCCTTGAAGTTGTCTTCAAGCCACTTAAATTTGACTGTTAAACCCACGTAATCAAGCTTCTTCCGGGGAGTAATCCCAAAGACTTCCTCACACACTGGAACAACAAACTTCCTAGGGAAAGTACGTCCGACAACCAACAGCCCATTTATAGGGAGACTGTATATGTATGCAACGTCTTCTAGCGTGACAGTTGCTTCGCCCGAGGGAAAGTGGAATGAGTTTGTCTCCGGTCGCCACCTCTCTACTAGAGCAGTGATAAGCGCATGATTTATGACCATGCGGTCAATTTCTGCAAGATGGTGGAGACCCGTCCGCCTGACATAGTGCTTCTGTTGCTTTGTAAGCGACTATATATTCTTGTCCGGATTTGTGGGTATGCACCTCAGCCTCCCAAACTCCTAGTGCTTACAATAATAAGAAACGATTGTTAGCATGTAGATGATGACATACAGTAACAAATTATATTTCATAAGATGAAATAAGGAAGATTGCAGTTGTGGGAAAATACATCTCCACGACGGATTCCTTCGGACACATGAAACCGTTGGTTGTATAGGAGAGTGTTGGGAGCTTCCGGGACTTGTTCTTCATTCGTCTGCACATATAAAAGGCATTGGGAAACATGAGTATACACATAATATACATGAAATAGTTTGAAACAACAATAAAGCATGAGATTGGCACTAATTAGAAGCACGAAGACCTGTCTGATAATTTAGGATATGACATAGTGATGAGTGCATTCATAAGAACTAGGTTTCATGACAGGTGGAATATATTATTAGCAGACTTGAAGTCCCTAATGAGTAGTTTTGAAACATTTAATTTCAGCACTAATTTGTCTCGGAACACGATTTAATCAAGGGCCTAAAGAGGGGTACATAGTTTCATCGGATTTGAAACACTTTCCACATCTCCCTAACCACCCACACCACCACCTTCTCCATACCATTTTTTAATCTTTCCTTTCATTCTTCTTCCCATACTCTTTTTCTCTCTCCTTTCCATTTCTTTTATCTTTCTCATAAAATGATAGGACAGTCCCATCGCAATTCATTTTTCTTTTCCTTCTCTTCTTCTTATTTCTCCTTTTTTCCTTCTCATCTCCTCCCACCCAGCCGACATCTTATTCGTTTATTCTTCTTTTTTTTTATCTCTTCTCATTCTCTTAATTTTTTTTCCTTTTTCTTTTCTCTACTTTTATTTCTTTTTTTTATCTTTTTCTTTCTCCCTCTATTCTCTTTCACTATTTTCTTCTCTACTCTGTCTACCGGTCTACCCCTCATCTCTCTACCATACTCTCTCTCTCTCCCTCCCCTGCTCTCTCTGTCTAAGATTTTCACTCCTCTGACTCTGAGTCATTCATATGTTTCACTATTTTCTTCTATACTCTGTCTACCCCTCATCTATCTACTATACTCTCTTTCCCTCCCTCCCTCCCCTGCTCTCTCTCTATAGGATTTTCTCCCCTATGACTCCCTTTCTTTTATCTCTTTCACTATTTTATTCTCTACTATGTATACCCCTCATCTCCTTACTATACATTCTCCTTCCCGTGCTCTCTAACATTCACTCTCCAACTTGAGACTACATTGTTACAACCCATTTGTTTTAAGAAGAATGATTTAACATATTGCCGCCGCCACAAGTTTTGCACAACCCGATCTTAACACAACTCGGTTTGAACACAACCCGATCTCAGCATAGAAACGGAAACAACAAAGAAACGATGCCAAACTGGGCCTTTGTTGCTAAGATATTGGTTTTGTCTAACCAAAACTGAATTAACTTGTTGGATACAAGTCTCACCATGAGGGATGCTAAAAAAATGATACGAATGTTTTCTGGTAACAATGAAAATGTGAATAGACATGAAGAAATATTAACACATAAATCAGTTGCCAACCCTCAATCATTTTTCACACACATGAAAACCAAATTGCCAACCCTCAATCATGTTAACATATAAGCAGAGATTGTGAATTTTAAATGCCAAGTTAATGTTTTCTAGCAACAATGTAAACGTGAATAAACATGAGAACCAGTTGCCAACCTTTGATCATTTTTCACACACATCAAAATCACTTGCCAACCCTCAATCATGTTGGATATATAAGCAGCCAGATTGTTAATTTAAAATGAAAACTGTTGTTTTCTTATGGCCACTGATAATGGCAAATACTACATTGGAGAAAATAACACTCATTTTAGATATCTATTAATCAAATGACTAAATATAAGGTTCAGGGAGTTTGACGTAGTCATATGGCGATATCCAAAGTTCTGGAAACACATAACTAGAAACACAGAACCAGTGGAATAACAAGGAAAAACATGTTTGATAAGTTCTGAAATAACGCATGGAAATACTTAGAAAAAATTCACGGCCAAGATCGTGCAATATAAACAAAATAAAACTAGGGCCATACACATGGAAACACAGAGCATGGAGAAAAAGAATGAGTAAAAAAAATCAGCCCTTTTCATTTAAGAAGAAATTGAACAGGGGTCCGTTTAGTTAGATTAGGAGAAGAAGAACAACTTAGAGCACATCCCCCGTTTCGATATGTGGGGAGAAGAAGAAGAACTCTGAGCACAGCCCAGATCCATCAAAACAAACCCTATCAAAACCCGGTTACGATTCAAAATCTAAGGCACAAAATAGAAAAAAAAAGGAAGAGATGAACGCATCTCCATGTGAAAACACTTTTGAAAATTAGCGCTAAGCTACCTGGGACCACTAGGAAAGGGGGGAGTCGATCGCGTGGAAAAGAATGAGAAAGGGAGAAAGTGGGCGGAAAGGGATCGTCGATAGTCATGGGAAAAGGAGCTTCTGCGCCAAGTATAAGTGGGGAGAGTTGTCGATATCGACAATACCACTAAACGACAAAAAAAAAAAAAAAAAAAAAAAAAAAAAAAAAACGAAAACGCACCCTAAGGCCCTCATCCATGTCCATTATAAACGTGGCACCTCTAGAGACGTATCTATATTACTAAAGGGATGTATACACTTCATGAGACTTCCTGGAGGAGGACACGTGTGGCATGTCTTCGAGAAGGACACGTGGCAGCAGCCAGCCTACAATGGTATTCTGCTAGAAAATAGAAATTGCTTGATTAGAATTTGAATTATCCTAAAATCTCTCAATGATATCCCTATTACCAATAATAATTATCCTAAAATCTCTCAATGAGATCCCTATTACCAACCATAATTATCCTAAAACCTCTCCATAATTAGGGTCCCACTTAAAAATATTTGGTCAATTTTTTAGGTCTACGATCATTTGATCATTTGATCTTTTTAAATCAATTCATAGGTCCCATCCCGCATAATATGGTTTTATGGATGGTTAGAATAGAGATGGTGGACCCCATTCATCTGGGGGATTCCACTTAAATAGGTTATGTTTGCTCAATTTGTGAGGTCTATGATCATTTGTTCTTTTGATCTTTATCAAGCAATTCATGGGTCCATCCCGCATCATATTGTTTCATAGATAGTTAGAATTTAAATGGTGGACCCCATTCATCTTGGGAGTCCCACTTAAATAGGTTAGGTTTGGTCAGTTTGAGAGGTCTATGATCATTTGGTCATTTGATCTTTATCAATCAATTCATGAGTCCCGGCCTGCATCATTTAATTTTATAGACGGTTATAATAAAGATGGTGGACCCCATTCATCTGGGTCCCACTTAAAAATATTTGGTCCATTTGTTAGGTCTACGATCATTTGATCCTTTGATCTTTTTAAATCAATTCATGGGTCCCGGCCCGCATCATTTCATTTTATAGACGGTTAGAATAAAGATGGTGGACCCCATTCATCCGGGTTCCACTTAAAAATATTTGGTCAATTTGTTAGGTCTATGATCATTTGATCTTTCTTAATCAATTCATGGGTCCCATCCCGGATAATATAATTTTATAGACGGTTAGAATAGAGATTGTGGACCCGCATCATTTGATTTTATGGACGGTTAGAATAAAGATGGTGGACCCCATTCATCCGGGTTCCACTTAAAAATATTTGGTCAATTTGTTAGGTCTATGATCATTTGATCATTTGATCTTTCTTAATCAATTCATGGGTCCCATCCCGCATAATATAATTTTATAGACGGTTAGAATAGAGATGGTGGACCCCATTCATTTGGGGGTTCCACTTAAATAGGTTAGGTTTGGTCAATTTCTGAGGTCTATGTTCATTTGATCCTTTGACCTTTATCAAGCAATTCATGGGTCCCAGCCCGCATCATATGGTTTTATGAACGGTTAGAATATAGATGGTGGACTCCATTCATCTTTGGGGTCCCACTTAAATAAATTAGGTTTGTTCATTTTATGAGGTCTATGATCATTTGAACTTTATCAATCAATTCATGGGTCCCGGCCCGCATCATATGATTTTATGGACGGTTAGAATAGAGATGGTGGACCCCATTCATCTGGGTCCCACTTAAAAATATTTGGTCAATTTGTTAGGTCTACGATCATTTGATCCTTTGATCTTTTTAAATCAATTCATGGGTCCCATCCCTCATAATATGGTTTTATGGACGGTTAGAATAAAGATGGTGGACCCCATTCATCTTGGGGGTTCCACTTAAATAGGTTATGTTTGGTCAATTTGTGAGGTCTATGATCATTTAATACTTTGATTATTATCAAGTAATTCATGGGTCCCAACCCGCATCAGATTATTTCATGGACGGTTAGAATATAGATGGTGGACCCCATTCATCTTGGGGGTCCCACTTAAATAGGTTAGGTTTGGTCAATTTGAGAGGTCTGTGATCATTTGATCATTTAATCTTTATCAATCAATTCATGGGACCCGGCCTGCATCATTTGATTTTATGGACGGTGAGAATAAAGATGGTGGACCCCATTCATCTGGGTCCCACTTAAAAATATTTGGTCAATTTTTTAGGTCTACGATCATTTGATCCTTTGATCTTTTAAAATCAATTCATGGGTCTCATCCCGCATAATATGGTTTTATGGATGGTTAGAATAGAGATGGTGGACCCCATTCATCTGGGGGGTTCCACTTAAATAAGTTATGTTTGGTCAATTTGTGAGGTCTATGATCATTTGATCATTTGATCTTTATCAAGCAATTCATGGGTCCATCCCGCATCATATTGTTTCATGGATGGTCTATGATCATTTTATCATTTGATCTTTCTTAATCAATTCATGGGTCCCATCCCGCATAATATGATTTTATGGATGGTTAGAATAGAGATGGTGGACCCCATTTATTTCGGGGGTTTCCAATTAAATAGGTTAGGTTTGTTCAATTTGTGAGGTCTATGATCATTTGATCCTTTGACCTTTATCAAGCAATTCATGGGTCCCAGCCCGCATCATGTGGTTTTATGAACGGTTAGAATATAGATGGTGGACTCCATTCATCTTTGGGGTCCCACTTAAATAAATTAGGTTTGTTCATTTTATGAGGTCTATGATCATTTGAACTTTATCAATCAATTCATGGGTCTCGGCCCGCATCATATGATTTTATGGACGGTTAGAATAGAGATGGTGGACCCCATTTATCTTGGTCCCACTTTAAAATATTTGGTCAATTTGTTAGGTCTACGATCATTTGATCCTTTGATCTTTTTAAATCAATTCATGGGTCCCATCTCTCATAATATGGTTTTATCGACGGTTAGAATAAAGATGGAGGACCCCATTCATCTGGGGGGTTCCACTTAAATAGGTTATGTTTGGTCAATCTGTGAGGTCTATAATCATTTAATACTTTGATCATTATCAAGCAATTCATGGGTCCCAGCGCGCATCAGATTATTTCATGGACGGTTAGAATATAGATGGTGGACCCCATTCATCTTGGGGGTCCCACTTAAATAGGTTAGGTTTGGTCAATTTGAGAGGTCTGTGATCATTTGATCTTTATCAATTAATTCATGGGACCCGGCCCGCATCATTTGATTTTATGGACGGTTAGAATAAAGATGGTGGACCCCATTCATCTGGGTCCCACTTAAAAATATTTGGTCAATTTTTTAGGTCTACGATCATTTGATCCTTTGATCTTTTTAAATCAATTCATGGGTCCCATCCCGCATAATATGGTTTATGGATGGTTAGAATAGAGATGGTGGACCCCATTCATCTGGGGGGTTCCACTTAAATAGGTTATGTTTGGTCAATTTGTGAGGTCTATGATCATTTGATCCTTTGATCTTTATCAACCAATTCATGGGTCCATCCCGCATCATATTGTTTCATGGATGGTCTATGATCATTTGATCATTTGATCTTTCTTAATCAATTCATGGGTCCCATCCTGCATAATATGGTTTTATGGATGGTTAGAATAGAGATGGTGGACCCCATTCATTCCACCATTCATCTGGGGGGTTCCACTTAAATAGGTTAGGTTTGGTCAATTTGTGAGGTCTATGATCATTTGATCCTTTGATCTTTATCAAGCAATTCATGGGTCCATCCCGCATCATATTATTTCATGGATGGTTAGAATATAGATGGTGGACCCCATTCATCTTGGGAGTCCCACTTAAATAGGTTAGGTTTGGTCAATTTGAGAGGTCTATGATCATTTGGTCATTTGATCTTTATCAATCAATTCATGGGTCCCGGCCCGCATCATTTAATTTTATAGACGGTTATAATAAAGATGGTGGACCCCATTCATCTGGGTCCCACTTAAAAATATTTGGTCAATTTATTAGGTCTACGATCATTTGATCCTTTGATCTTTTTAAATCAATTCATGGGTCCCGGCCCGCATCATTTCATTTTATAGACGGTTAGAATAAAGATGGTGGACCCCATTCATCCGGGTTCCACTTAAAAATATTTGGTCAATTTGTTAGGTCTATGATCATTTGATCATTTGATCTTTCTTAATCAATTCATGGGTCCCATCCCGCATAATATAATTTTATTGACGGTTAGAATAGAGATGGTGGACCCGCATCATTTGATTTTATGGATGGTTAGAATAAAGATGGTGGACCCCATTCATCCGGGTTCCACTTAAAAATATTTGGTCAATTTGTTAGGTCTATGATCATTTGATCATTTGATCTTTCTTAATCAATTCATGGGTCCCATCCTGTATAATATAATTTTATAGACGGTTAGAATAGAGATGGTGGACCCCATTCATTTGGTGGGGGGGGGGGGGGGGTTCCACTTAAATAGGTTAGGTTTGGTCAATTTGTGAGGTCTATGATCATTTGATCCTTTGACCTTTATGAAGCAATTCATGGGTCCCAGCCCGCATCATATGGTTTTATGAAGGGTTAGAATATAGATGGTGGACTCCATTCATCTTTGGGGTCCCACTAAAATAAATTAGGTTTGTTCATTTTATGAGGTCTATGATCATTTGAACTTTATCAATCAATTCATGGGTCCCGGCCCGCATCATATGATTTTAGGGACGGTTAGAATAGAAATGGTGGACCCCATTCATCTGGGTCCCACTTAAAAATATTTGGTCAATTTGTTAGGTCTGCTATCATTTGATCCTTTGATCTTTTTAAATCAATTCATGGGTCCCATCCCTCATAATATGGTTTTATGGACGGTTAGAATAAAGATGGTGGACCCCATTCATCTTGGGGGTTCCACTTAAATAGGTTATGTTTGGTCAATTTGTAAGGTCCATGATCATTTAATACTTTGATCATTATCAAGTAATTCATGGGTCCCAGCCCGCATCAGATTATTTCATGGACGGTTAGAATATAGATGGTGGACCCCATTCATCTTGGGGGTCCCACTTAAATAGGTTAGGTTTGGTCAATTTGAGGGGTCTGTGATCATTTGATCATTTAATCTTTATCAATCAATTCATGAGACCTGGCCCGCATCATTTGATTTTATGGACGGTTAGAATAAAGATGGTAGACCCCATTCATCTGGGTCCCACTTAAAAATATTTGGTCAATTTTTTAGGTCTACGATCCTTTGATCTTTTTAAATCAATTCATTGGTCTCATCCCGCATAATATGGTTTTATAGATGGTTAGAATAGAGATGGTGGACCCCATTAATCTGGGGGGTTCCACTTAAATAAGTTATGTTTGGTCAATTTGTGAGGTCTATGATCATTTGATCATTTGATCATTTGATCTTTATCAAGCAATTCATGGGTCCATCCCGCATCATATTGTTTCATGGATGGTCTATGATCATTTTATCATTTGATCTTTCTTAATCAATTCATGGGTCCCATCCCGCATAATATGATTTTATGGACGGTTAGGATAGAGATGGTGGACCCCATTCATTTCGGGGGGTTCCAATTAAATAGGTTAGGTTTGGTCAATTTGTGAGGTCTATGATCATTTGATCCTTTGACCTTTATCATGCAATTCATGGGTCCCAGCCTGCATCAAGTGGTTTTATGAACGATTAAAATATAGATGGTGGACTCCATTCATCTTTGGGGTCCCACTTAAATAAATTAGGTTTGTTCATTTTATTAGGTCTATGATCATTTGAACTTTATCAATCAATTCATGGGTCTCGGCCCGCATCATATGATTTTATGGACGGTTAGAATAGAGATGGTGGACCCCATTTATCTTGGTCCCACTTTAAAATATTTGGTCAATTTGTTAGGTCTACGATCATTTGATCCTTTGATCTTTTTAAATCAGTTCATGGGTCCCATCCCTCATAATATGGTTTTATGGACGGTTAGAATAAAGATGGTGGACCCCATTCATCTTGGGGGTTCCACTTAAATAGGTTATGTTTGGTCAATTTGTGAGGTCTATGATCATTTAATACTTTGATCATTTTCAAGCAATTCATGGGTCCCAGCCCGCATCAGATTATTTCATGGACGGTTAGAATATAGATGGTGGACCCCATTCATCTTGGGGTCCCACTTAAATAGGTTAAGTTTGGTCAATTTGAGAGGTCTGTGATCATTTGATCTTTATCAATCAATTCATGGGACCCGGCCCGCATCATTTGATTTTATGGACGGTTAGAATAAAGATGGTGGACCCATTCATCTGGGTCCCACTTAAAAATATTTGGTTAATTTTTTAGGTCTACGATCATTGGATCCTTTGATCTTTTTAAATCAATTCATGGGTCTCATCCCGCATAATATGGTTTTATGGATGGTTAGAATAGAGATGGTGGACCCCATTCATCTGGGGGGTTCCACTTAAATAGGTTATGTTTGGTCAATTTGTGAGGTCTATGATCATTTGATCCTTTGATCTTTATCAACCAATTCATGGGTCCATCCCGCATCATATTGTTTCATGGATGGTCTATGATCATTTGATCTTTCTTAATCAATTCATGGGTCCCATCCCGCATAATATGATTTTATAGACGGTTAGAATAGAGATGGTGGACCCCATTCATTTGGGGGGTTTCCACTTAAATAGGTTAGGTTTGGTCAATTTGTGAGGTCTATGATCATTTGATCATTTGACCTTTATCAAGCAATTCATGGGTCCCAGCCCGCATCATATGATTTTATGATCGGTTAGAATATAGATGGTGGACTCCATTCATCTTTGGGGTCCCACTTAAATAAATTAGGTTTGTTCATTTTATGAGGTCTATGATCATTTGAGCTTTATCAATCAATTCATGGGTCCCGGCCCGCATCATATGATTTTATGGACGGTTAGAATAGATATGGTGGACCCCATTCATCTGGGTCCCACTTAAAAATATTTGGTCAATTTGTTAGGTCTACGATCATTTAATCCTTTGATCTTTTTAAATCAATTCATGGGTCCCATCCCTCATAATATGGTTTTATGGACGGTTAGAATAAAGATGGTGGACCCCATTCATCTTGGGGGTTCCGCTTAAATAGGTTATGTTTGGTCAATTTGTGAGGTATATGATCATTTAATACTTTGATCATTATCAAGTAATTCATGGGTCCCAGCCCGCATCAGATTATTTCATGGACGGTTAGAATATAGATGGTGGACCCCATTCATCTTGGGGGTCCCACTTAAATAGGTTAGGTTTGGTCAATCTGAGAGGTCTGTGATCATTTGATCATTTGATCTTTATCAATCAATTAATGGGACCCGGCCCGCATCAGTTGATTTTATGGACGGTTATAATAAAGATGGTGGACCCCATTCATCTGGGTCCCACTTAAATATATTAGATCAATTTGTTAGGTCTACGATCATTTGATCCTTTGATCTTTTTTAATCAATTCATGGGTCCCATCCCGCATAATATGGTTTTATGAACGGTTAGAGTATAGTTGGTGGACCCCATTCATCTTGGGGGTCCCACTTAAATAGGTTAGGTTTGGTCAATTTGAGAGGTCTATGATCATTTGATCATTTGATCTTTATCAGTCAATTAATGGGTCCCAGCCCGCATCATATGATTTTATGAACGGTTAGAATAGGGATGATGGACCCCATTCATCTTGGTCCCACTTAAATATATTAGGTCAATTTGTTAGGTCTATGATCATCTGATCTTTCTTAATCAATTCATTCCTCACCTAAAGAATAAAACATTTGAAAAAAGACATAAAGATCAAAATAGCAACAAAAAAAGGACTCACAAGTTTACTAATTAATAAATTTAATAAAAATAATTTATATGTGCATTTGGTGGTTTCGTGGTTATCCACGGGGTTTTGCTAGTAGGGACCTATGGGGATCTGGGGGTAAATTCCTCTTGTGAGATTGAGATAGCAGTGATATTACTCACACGATTTGAGGAGATTGTCTACTTTTTTTGTATATACACGGCAGTATTTCTAAGATATGATTGAATAAAAAAATTAGATTTATCACGTTTGACTCCTTGATTTTCTCTATCAGGATACAGAACTCAAAATGGGAAAAAGAGGTTGCACTTCTTCATATTCAACCTTACTATTTCCATCCATGTCTTCTTCGGCCTATCCCTTTTTCTCAGCAAGTCATCAACTTGCATAGAATATTTTTTTTAGCCTTCTATATTGGACATTTCTAAGCCATATCAAATGAGTTTCTCTTAATTTATTACCTATTATTGCTACTATAAGTGCTGATTTTTTATTGGTCAGCTGACGAGCTGATCAGTTCAGCTTGACAATGGAAATGCTGATCAGTTCAGCTCAGCAATTGTGACTTCCTTCCTTCTTCTTGGATCTGAATCGATCTTTTTATCTGTATCATAAGCAAACTATCATAAGAGCTCGATCGGGTGGTCCGACCGAGGACTCTCCGATGATAAAGTTAGAATCTCCTCCTCCATATAATCTTTCCAATTGTTTATCTCTTTTTTTTTAGAATTACCTATATCATTGGTCTGGTTTTTCTCCCCTTTATATTTCTTTTTCTTGATCCTTTCATCTTCTCTGCCCACATCCTTCTCCTTCATTGCGCACGTTTTGCTTCCCCATCATCTCCAATTCGAAATCCCCCTGGAGCCTCTAGTGATGCTGCTTTTAATCCGTGAATTACTCCCTTCATAATTGCTCTTCGGAAGTAATTAACTGCAGTGTCACCGTTTCTTTTGAATAACTATTGGACTCAAGCAGAGGTCCAGGTCAGGTTGACTTCGATCCGTGTCCGACCCGAGGATAATTTGAATTTTTCCCCCACGGCTACCATTAAAGTCTCTCGACTGTGCTCATTTTCAATTCTGTTTATGTTAATTTTACCACCTATCCACATCTCAATGTTCTCATCCCTATGACATCCATTTTCTTTTGCATGTGTTTTTTTTTACTGACTAATATTCTTCACCATAGGTTATAGTTGGTCAAGTTGTTGTCCCGTAACGTAAGTCTTTACTTCAACTACCCCACTATTATCCTATGTTTGACATCTCCCTCAACCTCTCCATCCTTGATAATTATTGAACCAAAGGAATCAGAATGTATATCTTTGTTATATCTCTAGAGCTTCAATTCTCATAAGAATTTCATCTTCATGCATCTCCATTGATGTTGATATTCATATATTCTATCTTTGTACAACTTATTTGAAACCTTTAGATTTTAAAATCTCTCACCATATCTCAAGTTTCGTATTCATGCCACCTCTCGATTCATCTACCACACAATATTTCCTGCAAACAACATATGCTAAAATACCTCCTATTGAATATGAGTAATTTACTCTTTCATAATTCGTGTGAAGAGGTTGGGGCTTAGAGTTGACCTTTGATGAAAACTTGTGGTTATTGGAAACTTGCCTATCTCGTTCTCACACTCATTATCTCTCCCTCATACATTTCATTAATGATATCTATATAACCTCTTAGGAAAACCTTAACCGATGATTAATAGTAAACAGGTTCGATCCATACCATATTTTTTAGAGGCATTCGGCGACGGGTCCCTGAACATGTCACTTTATTGCCTTAGGTCCACAAAAAAAAAAAAGTCATGCAGCCAAAGGTCCCTCTCACACTTATTCACACCTAAAATGTCCAATTTGCCCTTTTTTTAAATCATATCGCATGATTGGTCGGATCCCATGATTGGTGGGATATCCCATTAATAATTGCCAACTACCATTTAATTGTTCACAATTAATGGAATCCAATGAGATTTTCAAATAAATTCTAAAAACACACAAGTAGATTTCAAAATAACGCAAATAAATTTCAAAAAAATGCAACAATTTTAAAAAACACAACAAATTTTAAAAAATAATAAATTTCAAAAGAACGCAAATAAATTTAAAAATATGCAAATAAGTTTCAAAAGATCGAAATAAATCTTACAAAATGTAAATAAATTTCAAAAGAATCAAATAAATCTCAAAATATCCAAAGAAAATTCAAAAGATGAAAATAAATTTCAAAGACTCAAATGAATTTCAAAAGACGCAAATAAAATTAAAAAATGCAAAAACATATGCCAAAACTAAGATAAATTAAATTTCTAATTTTCTGTAAAATTTGCCAAAAACTCAAGTATTTTTGTCAAAACTCAGTTAAATTTAATTGAAAAAATGTAAATAAATTTGAAAAGCCACAAATAAATTTCAAAAGACGCAAAACAAAAAATTAAAATATGAAAATAGATTCCAAAAAATATAAATAAATTTGCTGAAAAAACTCAAATAAATTTACCAAAAATATAGAGAAATATTATAGAAGACAGATAAATTTCACAAAAACTCAGATAAATTTCACAAAAACTTAGATAAACTTTCCAAAAACATAGAGAAATATGACAGAAGACAGATAAATTTAACAAAAACTCAGATAAATTTCACAAAAACTTAGATAAATTTGCCAAAAACATAGAGAAATATTACAGAAGACAGATAAATTTCACAAAAACTCAGATAAATTTTTCAAAAATATAGAGAAATATGACAGAAGACAGATAAATTTGACAAAAACTCAGATAAATTTCACAAAAACTAAGATAAATTTGACAAAAACTGAGATAAATTTGACTAAATAGATAAATTTGCGTGGACTGGGTCAGACTGACCTGACCAGACCTGGACCTGGACCTGGACCAAAAGACCCAGACAACTGGGTTGTCTTCTTCACATTCTGGTTCTAGAATCAAAACCAGAACTAGTGCTCTTCCTCCTTCGGCCACGGTAGGGCGCGGTGGAAGCAGACGGAGCTTCTCCGGAATCTTCTGACGGCGACGATAGGAATCTTCTTTCTCGGCGACGCGCAATCCGGCAGACCCAATAATCCTCTCATCTCTGGTTTTCTTGTTCAGTCAAAACAGATTCCAGATCTGGCCTGCGTCTGGGCTCTTCTTCCTCTCCGACCACGCAGTGGAGGAAGAGACTTCAAGTCGCCATCGCCGGACTCCCCAACCTTTCACTGTCGTTCGTTCTCGGAGAAGACCGCAAACTGCGCCTTAGTTCTCTGTTGTAGAGGAGAGACCAAACAGGGCTCTGTTTTGCCTAGTTTCTGTGACCGGAGAAGTTGCTAACAAATTGGAACGCCTGTGTTGCTCATTGATGGAGAAGCATTGCTGCAGGAATCGGAGAAAATCCTGGAGATCAGATTGTACCAGCAGTTATCCACGCCGCTCTCGCCGGAGAGAAGCACCAGGCGGAGGAAATGAAAATAAGAAAAAACGTAAAGAGAAGAAGAAGAGGAAGAGTGAGAGGGGTGGGGGGGGGGGGGGGGGGCGTCTTCTCCAATGGATAACCTGTATTCTCATCGATCTTTCAAAAAGGGGGAATGAAAGATTTAAAATTTAAAATTTCAAAATTTTATGTCTAAAATGGTTGAAAGGGCAATTTTGTCTGGAAAAAAGAAAACGCGTGGGTTCAGGGACCTCTCGCTGAAAACTTTCTAGTTGAGTGGACTATACGCCTTAATAAGTTTTTCCTTGGACTGGAGGCTGGATACATTCACTTATAAGGACCTTTCGCTAATTTTGCCTATTTTTTACCCGATACTCAAATAGGACAAACCTTGGCCCATCTATGATTAAGGGCAAACCTAGCCCAACATGTTAACCTAACAGTATGGCCCACTCAAAGTGGAATGAAGTTTGAACCAAAGCTAGTAAATGAGGACCGACTTCATGACGATTTGGACTTAAGAAGATGGACTCATTCTTTAAATGGAGACAGTTTTCTCTCGTGCACCTATGCTCGCCTTTAGATGGACGGACAAAGTGTAGGATATGAGGATCTGAATTAGATAAGGATTGTTGGATATTTCGCATTCAACATTAATTTTTAAGATATTTGCAGACACTTAAGAGATGAGAATCCAACCACTTCACTCAGGCTAGAAGAAATACGCGGTGAAACCCAATCCTTCATATTGTAAGGACCCAATCTAAAAAAACCCAGATGATATTGATTTGTGTCCGTAGGACATATCATGGATGGACCCCACCCTTGTGATCACATTTCATTCCACAATAGTTAATCATTTACTTTTTTCATGTTATTGCATTTATTTGTTTGTCATATGTAAGTACAATATCATGTAGAGCTTAATCTAAACCCATGAACCCATCCATGAGAAAAGGAGAGAGAAAGACAGTTGCGTGGGGTAAAAATAAAATGCAAGTTTTCCACTGATATAAGAAGCAAAAAAATCTGTAATTCTAAGTTTTGCTTTGCCCTTGGATCAGATTTTCCGCCGTTCGGAACAACGGAAATCCTATATTTGCATGTTTTCCCACTCTTTTTGCCTTTCTTTTTCGCTTCATTCTTTTTGCCTGGGCCTGGGTCGAGTCACGAGGCGGGTCCATGGGTTGAGGGTTGAGTCCCCAATAATGAATAAGCATACATGATTAAAAGATAAACGCAATAACAGAAATACAATAAATAATTAACCACTAACAGATATATATATAATTACTATAGAAAATTGATCACAAGGGTGGGGTCCACTCGCGATAAGTGTCATGGTCAGAAATTAGTATCATATGCGTTTTTGGGATCGGGTCCTTACAACATTAGTAGCAATAAATTTTACTTTTCATCGTAAGGACCCGATCCCAATCACCCAGATGATATTGATTTTTGATCGTAGGATTTAAACACGAGTGGACGCCACCCTCTGTTCTCTTTTCACTCACTAACTACTTCATATTTGGTAAACTTACTTTACCAAAGCAAAAAGTGAAAGGTTAATTTAAGAGACAATTAAAAAGAGAGGGGTCAAATAAGAAAATAATAAATTTCAAAATCACCTCTTCCTTTTAACAAATAAAATATCAAAAAAAAAAAAAAAAACCTTTCTAATGCTACTGAACGACAAAAACAAACTTTGGATGTTCACGGACGAAGCTAAGCTAGGCCGTGGAATGTCCAAAATGGCCCGGCTTATAAACTGGGAACCTAAGACGGGCCCAAGCTTCGTCAGGCCTGAAGTTGTTGGCCTGAGCCTAGCCCTAACGGATATGATGAAGCCCGAGCCCAACCCATGTTAGACATATAGAAATTAAAAATGAATTTCTTACCATGTCCCAGGCCAGCTCAACTGGTGTTGTCCTATCACCTTTTGTGAGAGGTCATGGGTTTTAGTCCCCTCATTACTGCTCCCGACCTTATAATTATGTACGTATGTTTGGGCCAGGTGATGATTCCGGATCTTAGCCACTGAGTCCGAAAAAAAAAATCTAGGCACGGCCTTACAAAAAACACTTTTCGTTTTAAAAGAAAAACTCAAGATGCTACTCTCTCACTTTTTGATTTGACCAAGCCGTTACTTTGGTTCTCTCTTATACTGACCATTCACTTCACTTCACAAGTAAAGTAAATTTACCAAACAAGTGAGCTACTGTGTATTTATTGTGATTTGACGTTATTTCATTTAAACATTAATAATACATTTCCATTCATAATTGTGTGGACCAATGCCCACACCCATGACCCGACCAAAATGTTAAAAAAGGAAAAAAAGAATCAGTTTGCAAGTTTACCGGTATAGTTGGACGAACCCAATTTGTCTTATCAGTCAAATGCAATATTAAAAGCAATAGAACCGGCTGAACTAATATAAGTTGAGTTGGACCAACCCAATTTCTCTAATCTATCACTCTGTGGACATATGCCAAAACTTAGGGTAGTCAAGTATTTGACCATAACTAATACCCTGGAAGCAATAGAACCGGCTAAACTAATATAAGTTGAGTTGGACCAACCCAATTTCTCTAATCTATCACTCTGTGGACATATGCCAAAACTTAGGGTAGTCAAGTATTTGACCATAAATAATACCCTGGCCAAGGCCACATTTCAAATGATTTAGGTGAAAGGTAGTCATAGCATCCATTCCCTGGTTAGAAATTGAATCATGCTTTGGCTGGTTTTGAGGTGCACTTTTAAGGAAGTTGAACTGAGGATGTCCTTGACCCGACCTAACCCGGACCCTTTAAGACTCTCCTCGTTTAAGATTGTACTGATTTACCACTTCTTATATAGGGTTAAAGCCTCAATTGCAGCTTTTCCGAATGCATTGGCGGTAAAGTTCAATTTGCATGATTTCTGCCGATACAGACAGCGGTAAAGTCCAACTTGCAACGTTTCAGGAGATGGTTACGGCGGTAATGTTGCAGTTGCAAGATTTCCTCCACTCTGAGCGGAGGAAAAGTTGCAAACCGAGTGGGTTGCTTTTTCCTTTGGGCTAGGTGAGGTCCGCGGGCAGTGTTCTTATACCAAAAGGTGAATTTGAACTCTTCTTGCCAACTCACCGCACAAACTTTTTGTGGTGCCCATCGAGTGATGGGACCTAGTTTTACGTACTTCATATCACAGCTATGTATTTGGGTTTGCATGGGATCCAAAATCGAAAATAAAAAAAAATAACACAATCTTTGCATTGTTATTATTAGTCACATTTGTTTTATTAAAATAGTAACTCTTACATTGGGGTCAACTTCTATTTGCGATAGAACATGCACAAAAAGGGAGCTGATTTTGAGTTGATTGGATTTCAATAGGTGGGGCTCACTGTGGAGTTTAACTCCTTCAACTTTGGATTTCTCTAGGTCAAAGACTCAGACTATCAGAGAGTTGTGCTTCTAGATCCATGCGGTTAATTTGATAGTGATCAAATATCTTATCGTTCTGGCTTAGCAGATTGAACCCAGTTGTGCAAACTCAATTAGGCCTAGGTTACCATAAAGGATGAAGTAAAGTGACGGGTGGGAACACAGTTGTCCAAACCAGTCTAGACATGTTATTTTTAATTGAGATTTTTGGAGAGCTAAAGTATGGGAATATTTCTTCGAAACCGTGAAATTTCAGAGTAAAATAATTCCGGGAAGACTATTTTCCAATGGCCTAAACACGGGTACTCAGCAAGGCTGGATCAGATTTCCTGCAGCATAACAAGATCAACTATGCATCTTTAGGCATGCATATCTTTCTTGTTTTACATCCTTTTTCACTTCTTCTTTTTTATTATTTCATCATCTAAAGTTTAAAATCCGGCTATAAGATCTAGGATTAGATCATATTAGGTCATTCGTTTAGTTTTGAAAAGTTGCGCCTGTAACGTAGTTTTTCAGACTTGGAAGAGTTTCTATATTCATCTTAGAGTTTGATTTTTCTAGGACTGCATTAGTTTCAAGTTAGAATTGCATAATTCATTCATTCTTGCATAGAAATAGGTTTTAGAATTAATTTAAAATTAACTAGCAACAAATGCTCGTGCTAAGCCCGGGCCAAAAATAAAAATATATTAAAATTTTAAGAATTATTTTAAAATATTATTAAGATAAGATAAGTCTAAAAGAAAGAAATTTATTATCTTTGAATATTAGAATCTTTTAACATGTAATGAAAATAAATATAACATGAGAAATAAACTTACATAACATAACGACCTCTTGAATTTTAAGGCATTGACCGTTACACAAGTATGAATGTGTATCTATATAGGGTAGCTCTCCTAACCTAAAGCTTAGGTTAAGGTAAGCTCAAGTTTGTGGTGGGGCCCACCTGGAGACTCACACGGGGGTGGTGATGGGGGGATTTCAAGGACTCCCTGGGACCCTTCTCTTTGCAAAAAATTAGTCTCAACCGTGGTTTCTACCATCTCCATCTAGCCTCAAAAGTTTAATGGTCAACAATCCATTCGAATCGGTACAATAAATTCAGATCTAACCAAAAGCTAGTGGACATGTACAATTTAGGGAGGTCGTGTGTTTGGTCCATTTGGATGGACCAAGGGTGGGCCCCACAAGCATAAACTTACAGAATTAAATTGAGAGGTATGGTGCCCGGGCTCAAAAAATATAATGAAATATGTAATTCTTGTCCGAGATATTATCGGAAAAGAACAGATTTTATAGAAATAAATAAGTAGTTTATGTTTATTATATATATATAACTTTAATAAAAAAAAGAAAAAATAACTTGGTGGGGTCACATGATGTAACATCTAACGGTGGGCTTCATATCCTAATTCCTTCAAGGTGTGTCCAATTGGACAGTGGGACCTTGCTGATGTGTCATTCTAAGGATCCTTAGTGGGATCACATGATGTAATATCTAAAGATATGCCCATATCCAAATATCTAAAGGTGTGTCCAATTGAATATTTGGTCAATAGGCCCTTGTTGATGTGGTGTTCCAAAGAGCATTGGTGGGGTCACTGATGTAATATTTAAAAGTGAGCCTCTTATTCTAATTCATTAAGGTGTATCATGATGTGTTTAAAGGTGGCCTTGTCTACAACAATTATTAAAGGCAGGTCTCATATCAACCCTTATATTATTTCATGTATATATAATTAGAAATGAAATGTATTTTTAGTATGCATTTTAATAACAAATATAATTGATCATTAGAGTCCATTATTTTTTGTTCATTGAATGTTGGATTCCACCTTGTAATTAACGGTCTAGATCATGAAACTATTGGTCTTGATACAACTCCATATTGGTTGGTCCTTTTTGTTGGGTGTTGCATCATCCGTGCCGTTGGTTTGATGGGCCAAGCTGGATGGTGGTGCCTTTTGAAGGTGTCTATCAATCGGGAGATCAAAGTGGTATCCACAAATTCATCTGTTGTTTCTACTTTATGTGGATGATTGATCTATTCTTAGATCATGATAATTTAGTCCTGCCCATTCTCTCTGACTGCCAACACCATGAAAGTACACCATGAAAGTGGGCCCCACAGACCTCTATTAAATGAAGTTGATTTTAATCTTATAAGGAAAATGAGATAAGGTTTACTTTAAAATGGGAGGGATCGAGATTTTAGGGAGAACAAATCCAAGGAGTTTTGTTGCTAGAAATAGTAGTGTGATCTAAATTTAAGAGATTAGATTTAAGATTATAACTATTCCTAGGATTAAGGGAGGGGATTTGAGGAGATTTGTTTGGATTGAGATTTTAAGGGATGAGACTTGTTTGGGAGGAGTGTAGTGGCCCACATTAAACCCAAAGCTATGTGTGATTTTATAAGTATTTTTTTGAAAGGAGAGACTTTTTAAGGATGACATGGCACCCCTCACAGCCCACCTCTCCCTTTGCTTTAATATATATAACTAGCAGCAACGCCCCGTGCTTAGCTCGGGGCAAAAAATAAGATATTACATTTTGAATTTATGAGATATCAAAATTAATTAAAAACATATAAGAATATACATGCATATTTATATAAAAACAGTCAACACATTTTCAATCACAAACACAAGTGGTCAACATCAACAATAAACTATTATAAAGATAATGCTAAAAATTCCATTCAACAACAACATAAAAATAATAATAACAACAATAATTACTAAAGAAGATATAGAAAAGCGAATTTTGTTAATATATATAATATTAGTAATAAAAAATGCATTCAAGTTTTTGTTACCCATTGCACCTTAAACCACTCTATGTTTTTTCTCCATATTTATTTAAAAGGATAATTATTGGGTTGTTAAGGTGGCACCCTCCACAGCCCACCGCAACAAAGGCCAGGGCTAAGCCCGAAAAAAAAAATGTTAAAATTTAAGAATTCTTTTGAAATATTGTTAAGATAAAATAAATATAAAATAAGTTTTTTTTATTATCTTTGAATATTAAAAAAACTTCTATGTATGAAAATAAATATAAAATGAAGTAAATTTACATAACATCGAGCATTACGACCATTTATGAATATATTTTATATATACACACATCCAGATCATCTATCCATAAAATAAGTCTTACTATTTTCAAATAAAATAAAATAAAATGTCCCACCATTTAAGGATCATGTGAGAGGAAGTATATATATTTAATATACATGCTCACATGGGCTGGTTCTTTAGGCCCTCAAATGCTAGTCTTTAACAAACTAAAGTCGGATGGTGACCCAATGCCATGTGAAAGGAAAACCACGTAAAAAATATACCTACATGCCACCTACCAAGTTGGACTTTTAAACAAAGCCCAACACAAGAACAGAGAGAAAAGAAAGAATAAAAAAATAAAATATATGTTTAGAAGGGCTGATTTGGGCTAGGTCTTTGAGCCCTTAAGTGCTAATCTTTAATAAACCAAAGCTTGATGGTGACCCAATGCCATGTGAAAGTAAGCCCATGTATAAAAATATACATAATTGCTACCTACCAAGTTGGACTTTTAAACAAAGCCCAGCCCCCCAATACACAAGAAAAAGAATAAATAAACCGTATATATCTTTACACGGGCTGAGCTGGGCTGGGTCTTCGGGCCCTCAAGTGCTAGTCTTTAATAAAGCAAAGACTGATGGTGAACCAATGCCGTGTGAAAGTAATTGATAGAAAAATATTAGGGGGATGAGAGATTCTAGGGTAGACTTAGAGGGAGAGATATTAGGAGGATAAGAGATTTTAGGGAAGTATTAGAGGGAGAGATTTTAGGAACGTATAATTGCTTTATTAATTGCTTGATGAGATATTTTAGGGAAGTAAAGAGGAGAGATTTTAGGAACGTATAATTGGTTGATGAGAGATTTTAGGGAAGTATAGAGGGAGAGATTTTATGAACGTATAATTGCTTGATAAGGGGGAGAGATTCTAGGAGATTGAGAAAGACATCAAGCAAGACCCCACGTGCAAGCCAAAGGCTCTCTCACTATTTTCTAAGTGACTTTTCTTAAAGGAGAATAATTGGGTGCTGAGGTGGCACATCTCACAGCCCACCTCTCCCTTTCTAAAATGAGAGACTTTTTAGGGATGATGTGGCACTCCTCACAGCCCACCTCCCCCTTTGCTTTAATATATATAACTAGCAACAAACGCCCGGGCTAAAATAAACATAAAAAATAAATTAAGATTAGTATTTTTTAAATATTATTGAAAAATAAATAAATAAATTTAGGACATGTCTTTGGACAAAGAAGAAAAGTAGTTGTAATGATGAGTGCTAGCAAGACAATCATTAATAAAATTATTGCAAGTTATTGTAATAATATAAGCTCTTTCATATGCGTATATTTACTTACTTTCAATTCTTTTTTTACACTGGTTGCACACCATCCACAGATCATTTTCTACAAAAGTTAATCATTAAAAAATAATATAAAAATAAATAAGATATATGTATCCAGAGAATGAAGAAGAAGGATTGCAAATTATTGAATTTCCGAGTGATATTAAGAGAGATTTTAGGGAGTCTTGAATGATATTAAAAAAGAAATTTTAGGAGAGATTTGAATAATACTAAGAGAGAAATTTTAGGAGATATTAAATTTAGATTTTAATTGAGATGTGACACTTTAAATGAGAGAGATATTAGGAGAGGAAGATTTAATCTATGCAATATATAGGCTCAAGGTGAGTGGCACCTTAAAGGATTTTGTATTTTTTATGCATATATATTTTTTAAAGAAGAACTCTTGTGCTGATGCAATTGAGGTAACCCTAAACCCTAATCTTAGATTCAATTGATTTAAATTTCTAGGAAAACAGATGGGATTTGGTATGATATGAAATATTGGATTCAAAAATCACGTGGATGCGAAGCCAGTGACCTTGGTATGCATGTATATGGGTCTTACATTGTTGTGCCCCTGGTATACATGAATATGGGTATGACATAGTAGCTGGTTTATGGTTAGTTTGAGACCGGGAGCTAATCATTTATTTATTTATGTACTAATTTTTTATTGTAAACATATTTCATTAAATTTGTCATGGAATGGGCTGTTTTAATGGCCTGATATAGTCTGGTTTTTGGCCCTATATAAGACCTGATGTGAATTTGAATTGAAGCCACTCGCTAATGGGCCTAATTTAAATCAGATTTGCGCTCTTATTTTTGATTTTTTAGCCCCACTTTATTTTTTCCCATGCATTGAACCGGGTTTAAGGCCATATATATCTTCTTCTCCAAAGCTAGACAGAGGAATGTCATCCAAATAATAATATGTAAAAAAAATAAATAAGAATACATTTTTACATGACAAGAAGACCGACTATAAACATTTTTGATTAAATTTATCATGGAAGGGGCTGTTTTAATGGCCTGATATATTCTGGTTTTTGGCCCTATATATAGGACCCTGATTTGAATCAGAATTGAAAACTTATATGGATAGCATCAGATGCATTTGACATGATGATGATGCTAAATATGACCTTAATAAAAGCATATAAATTGTTATTCAATTTTCATCACAATCCAAGACCTAACCGGAAAAAAAAAACTCACATCATGTAGTTATTGTGCCTTTATAGAAGGATGAGACAAAACATGTAAAACTTCCCCATTTGGAATATTGGAGGCCATAGCCAAAGGTATAACTCGTTTTTGGATTGAATGTCATATAGCTTGAGGCATTATAGAGAAAGAAAAATGCAGCATTGTCTTGTCTTTAACTTTTGAAAGAAATATCCCATGGTATTATCAACTTCTTGGTAGAAGTGGAGAAAGGATAGGTGTGATAAGGATGGAAGATGTTGTTTAGAGAAATTGTAGGAGATATGATAAAGATGTGAGTTTGTTATCTTTATAAAATTTTGAATGAGATGGAGAGATTTAGGGAGGTGATTTGGAGAAGATAATTGAAATGGAGATTTAGGGAGGAGATTTGTTTTAGATGAGTGTGGTGGCCCACTTTTTCTTCTATATTTCTTTGAAAGGAGAGACTTTTTAGGGATGACGTGGCACCCCTCACAGTTAGAGCTGTTCAGATTGACCCGTGACCCGTTACCCGACCCGTTAACTATTTAGCCACCCGGGTACCGGGTTTTAGCAATATGTTAACGGGTTGACCCGGTACCCATTAGCATATTACTATTTTTTTTAAGAAAATTATATGATATTGAATATTATTGATATTAGTTAATAGTTTAATTAATTGTAATGTAATGTATCATGTATGAGTATGACACTATGAGTCTATGACTATGTGTCTATGTCTATGAGTCTATGACTTATCAAGTTATCACTTATATAGTTATATACTTATATTTATCAATTATCAGTAATTTCATCCGTTTTTGAGTCTTGGTGTAAGATTTGTAAATTGTAAATTTGTAATTGTAAATTTTTAAGTTTGTATATTGTTATTTATAAATTAGGGTTTATTTAACATTTGAACTTTATTTTTAAGCAGTTTTTAAAGCATTTTTATAATTTTTATAAATAAAATTACAAAAACATCAAATGACCCGTTTGACCCGACCCAGCTGACTCGATACCCGTTAAGCATCTTAATTACCGGGTCAAGGACCCCTACCAAAATCATCGGGTCGGGTCGGGTTAGACCCGATAACCTAGAACCCGACCCGATGAACACCTCTACTCACAGCCCACCTCTCCCACCCAGAGCTCTGTGTGATTTTATAAGTATTTTCTCTTAAATTGGAGACTTTTTAGGGATGAGGTGGCACCCCTCACAGCCCACCTCTCCCTTTGCTTTAATATATATAACTAGCAACAAAGGCCCGTGCTTAGCCCGGGCCCAAAAATGAGAATATATTTAAAATTAAAGTAAGAAAAAAGATATTATTTAAAAAAAAAAAAGTAATTAGATTGAAAAGTGAGCTCCTCCTTATCTACATATATTACTTAGACTAAATATTGTTCTCATGTGGCTTTGCGAAACTCAAAAGATCAAATTTCCACTCTAAAGTCCAAACAAAATTTATTTGAAAAATTGACGGGTTTCACGGGTCGAGTTACCGGGTGACCCATGAACCCGGTAACATTTATTCTTTTTTTTTTTCAATTCATCCTAGAAAACCAAATTTTCTCCCCTGTTTGTGAAAGATTAGTTTGTTGAGATTCATGTCATGGGGGTGGAGATTTGTGGGGTCAATGTATGTTTTTATTAATGAGACAGGGACTATTGATATTTTATATTTTAATTATGTTGTTCTATTTCATGTGTATTCATATTTATTTATTTTTTCAAATAAGACATCTAATCCATGTTTTGGTGAATTAGGAGATTTGGATGGTACCAAACTAAAAGTAAAAATCAGGTAGTGATTGTTTGGATCGGTATCAGGCTTGGACTTGGGTTTTTAATCTACATGAGATTCAGTTCAGGTTTGGGTTTGGTCTTGACCCAGGTGGCTGATTCTATATATGATAGTGTATAATGCTTACCAAACTCAGTATATTATGCCTACGTTGGTGTTTTTTTAAACATATGAAGATTCCCTCCATATATTTGAACCATCTTCATTTTTCCTATCCAATCTTATCACTAAAACCACCTCAAATAAGGCCCCTTTTCTTATTTTTTTCAGAATCAGTTAGAATTGATCACGGCTTATGATAGATGTAAGCCTGAAATGGTGAATTGAATTGCATAAACCAAGCTGCAAGTAGGGCCTTATAATTTAATTGGTCTTTGTCATGGTTGTTGGCCCAAACTAGTTCAGAAGTTCCATGATTGTAGTAGATAAGGAGTCATTCTACTACCATCCTTTGGAGTGGATGGAGAGATTTTAGGGATGAGATGATAAAGAAGATTGGAGGGGATGGAGAGATTTTTGGGAAGATTGGAGGGAATGGAGAGATTTTAGGAGATTTGAGGAGATATAACTTTTTAAGGGTCCCTCGTTTTTTTTTTCCTTTTGTTTTTAGAGAATTTTCAGGGGTGAGGTGGCACCCTCCACAGCCCACCTCTCCCTTTGTTTTTTTTTTTTTTTTTGGGCATTTGGTGAAAGGTCCCTTAACAGTACGTTTTATAGCCTGTGGTCCAGGTTATTTTCTCATAAAGGCAGCGGTCCTCTTTTAACATTTAATGAGTCAAAAAGACAAAAATGCCCTCTCTTTATATCTAGACGTCACCAAACATGCATTGCTTTAAAATATTCCGTCATACACTCCGAAATCTGAGCAAAATAAAAATTTTGAAATCAAAGATGAAGGAAACTGTAGAAAGAAGCAAAATCAACTCATCAGTGACCTCAAGCAATCGAATCATCTTAACTTAAACTTAATTGAGTTTGACATGAGTTTATCTAAGTTTTGGTTTGAATTTATCTGAGCTTGATATGAAATTACTTGACTTTAACATGTATTTATCTAAGCGTTATATAAAGTTATCTTAGTCTATGATCAATTAAATAGGACTTTAAATGAATTTATCTGTATATTACATTATTTTTCTGAGTTTGATTTCAATTTAACTTCGTTTGTTATTAATTAAACAAGGTTTCAAATGAATTTATGTGACTTTGAAATGATTTTCTCTGAATTTTTATTAAGTTTATCTGAGTTTCTTATGAAATAATGAGTTTGGTATGAAATTAATTGAATTTCACAAGATTTTATTTGACTTTAAAATGTATTCAACTTGATTTTAAATGAGTTTTTTTTTGAATTTGTTGTGAATTTATCTAAATTTTGTATATGTTATCTGACTTTGGCATAATGTTATTTGACTTTGGCATGATGTTATCTGTGTTTGATATGAATTTATCTAAGTTTGATATCAATTTATCTAAGTTTGATATCAATTTATTTGTGTTTGCTTTGAATTAATCTGAGTTTGATACGAATTAAGTAAATTTATCTGAGTTTGCTGTGAATTTATCTAACTTTGATGTATGTGTTATCTGAGTTTTGTATGTGTTATCTGACTATGGCAAAATATTATCTGACTTTGGCATGATGTTATCTGTGTTTGGTACGAATTTATCTAAGTTTGATATGAATTTATTTGTGTTTGCTTTGAATTAATCTGAGTTTGATATGAATTAAGTGAGTTTATTTGAGTTTGCTATGAATTTATATAACTTTGATGTGAACTTATTTGACTTTGGTATGGGTTTTTTTGAGTTGTTAAATTAGTTTTTTTTAGTTTGCTGTGAATTTATCTAAGTTTTGTATGTGTTATATGACTTTGGCTTGATGTTATCTGTGTTTGGTACGAATTTATCTAAGTTTGATATGAATTTATTTGTGTTTGCTTTGAATTTATTTGAGTTTGATACGAATTAATTGAATTTATCTTAGTTTCCTGCGAATTTGTCTAACTTTGATGTGAACTTATTTGACTTTGTCATTAGTTTTTTTGAGTTTTAAATGAGTTTTTTTGAGTTTGTTGTGAATTTATCTAAGTTTTGTATGTGTTATCTGACTTTGGCATGAAGTTATTTGTGTTTGGTATGAATTTATCTAAGTTTGATATGAATTTATTTGTGTTTGCTTTGAATTTATCTGAGTTTGCTGTGAATGTATCTAACTTTGATGTGAACTTATTTGACTTTGGCATGAGTTTATTTGAGTTTATACGAATTTATCTGTCTTTGAAAACAAGTTATGTCACTTCGATATGAGATTATCTAACTAGATTTGGTTTGGTTTGACTAGATTTAGTTTAAATTTATCTAGCTTTGATAAAAATTTATTTGAATCTAGCAACCTACCCCACGTGACTTATGCAATCAGTTGTTCAAGTAATCTCTTAGGTTTTCTTCTTTAGCTCTTCATTTCTGTTGAAACAGTGTCTTCCATCAAGGTGCTCTTTCAATGTCGAGAAAGAAAGACTTTACTCAAGGCTGTTATAGGACTAGCCATGAGGATTATGAAGTAGTTCACTTGTCATGGTCCAAGACCCAACCCGTTACAGATGGTAAGGACCTTGTAAAAATAATCCGGGAAAGACAGTGATGTTACATGCTTAGGGACCACACACTCATTTAAATGGTTAGAAGGGCAAATGAGTCATAAAAAAAATCTGATGTTACATGCTTAGGGACCACACACCCATTTAAATGTTTAGAAGGGCAAATGAGTCATAAAAAATATAATGTCACATGCTTAGGGACCACACACCCATTTAAATGTTTAGAAGGGCAAATGAGTCATAAAAAATCTGATGTCACATGCTTAGGGACTACCGCCTGAATTAATTCCATGCGCAAGGGACTCTCGGCCTTAAACATTAATGCTTTGTCCTAGAGACTTTATAGCCCAATAATGAGGGATCTCTCCCTAATTTACCCTTTCTTTTATTTTTTTTCTTTTGTATTTCTCTTAAAGAAGAGACTTTTTAGGGATGACTTGGCAAACCCCCCCCCCCCAGCCCACCTCTCCCTTTGCTTTAATATATATAATTAGGAATCTAAGATGATTGACTAAAACTTAGATTAAATTGATTTGGAATTGTTCAGAAATCTGGAAATCTTATGTTAGAAGTAGTTAAGAAAGGTTAGAATTCTAATCGATCTAGAGTTTTTTTTTTTTCTCAATTCGAATTGCTTTGAAATATCTTGAATAATTGAGAAAGTTCTACAATCAGAGAGTCCTAGTTTATTTAAAGTCTTTCTATACTTTATTTTTTTTTATGTGAAGTACAATCTGATCAAGTTGAAAAAGGACTTGAATTTCAAACCGCCCCCTGAGGATCGACCCCATCTCACCGGATTACTAAACTACAATCGAAGCTCTACACTTGGAGCCCACGAACACTTACAAATGTCAGGTTGGACCGAGCTTTCTAATCATTTGCTGAGTAAATCAGCGACCAAACTACACGGATTACTTTTATTGGGTTGGGGCGAGCATTGGGTTATCAAATCGGTCGCTAAACTACATGCATGACTTTCTCTAGGCAGAGCGGCCTTTGGGAGTCCTTATCACTTAATCCAAATGAATAGTGAATAGGATAGAGAGCAACATCAGCTATGAAAGCCATAGCAAATGTGATATCATCAGCAGCTGAAACATGTTCCTGTTGAAAGGGACCTTTTTGGTGGTAATGAATTAGAGGGTGAGAAATTTGAGCAGCTTCCATCGACAAGCATATGACATGTATCACACCAATCTGATTTTTGGTTTTGGCTGGGATTTCTTTTTCCACCCTTTTTTCATGACTTGGCTGTAGGTCTTTTTCTCCTTTTTTGGCCACTCCCTAGTTGTGGGAAAGGCCTGCCTTAATTTAAGGTGGGCCATAAATCAAACTTTTGGCTTCAGTTTCTCTGCAGTGTGAGAAACATGAATGCATCATTGTAATTTGTCTATACTTTAATACAACAGAATTACCTTTCAAAATGAAAGGGATGTATCTGTTTTTTCTGTTTTGTCATGTGAACTGGATTCTTGAGCAGGAACGTTTCTCTAACTAGTTATTGTATGTTATATATAAACTGGCTCACCTGTGATTTTCCCAGCATAAATGTGTACAATGTGATTAGGCCTAATAGAAAGAAATATTTATATGGGATGATATATTTATTTCTCTTAACTAATAGAAAGAAAGCCAATATAAATTGAAAAGAAATCATCCTTGGGCCTCGGCATTCATGACAGGTCTACATCAATCTCGCTTGCAGGTAAAGAAATCATCCTTGAATTTGGATTTCTCATTGGGTATGGGGGAGGATTGATTGTGCTTCCATAATTCTTGTTTCAACGATCATATTTAGAGACTTTAGCTATGAATATACTTGCAGAAACTTTGTAGAACATCATCCAATCTGTTTAGTCATGATCAGAAGATGGATGACTTGATGGACTGTATCAGGGGTGAAAATGAAAAACGAGTACCGGGAGTGTATCCTGAGTCCAGACAAACAAATGAGTGGAGGCATTCATTCATGGGTTTCTCATTCATATTCAGAATTTGTTTCTTCTTTCCATACAGGCATGAGAAAGTGCCATTGTTGTATTTTATGTCATGAATTCCATAGTTATTCATTGAAGCTCAATGTTTGTGCATTTGGGTTTTTAAAAACGCCCTCAATGAAAGTGAATTTGACATTCAGTTTCAGCTTTCATCTCTTTATTTGAATGTAATTATGATCTTAAAATTTGGGTTGGCATTCCAAATTTCATTATATGAATGGACACTAATGGTGATGAGGCAACTGGTAAGCCAAACAGAGGGCCTACTCTCTCTGCTTTCTTTCCATGAGAGAAGTCTAATCCTTCCATTGTTCTCTTGATTTTTTTGTAAAATCCATCAAAACTGTGAGACCCCTTCCCGAGTTAATCTTGATTAACTCTAATTAATCGAGCTTAAGAAGGATTAAGCGTGATTAGTTAACTTAAATGTGATTAATGATTAAGTTGGATCAAATTGATCTCAAAAGAGGGATTAAAGTCTGATGACATAATTTGGAAGGCATGAAATTCATTAAGTTGAGTTTTAGACTCAACTTAGTGAATTAAATGACTTTTCCGTAAATACAAGTTTATATGTAGTTTGTCAAATTTGGTGAAACTTTATACTATCATGTGTATTTCAATGAGTACATGAACTTTCATAATACACATAATTTCATTTGGATTAAGATGGAACAAGTGGATCTTCATTTGACTTAAAATGAAATTTAGTTAACTAATGGGGGTTTAAATACAAAAAGTGTGTTATGACTCATGTTCAAGTAAGCATGAGCTGCTAAGATGAGAGAAGGAACTGTATGCCAGCAGCTGGCTTCTTCCTTCTTCCTTCTTCTTTGTTCACTTCATTGTTTTCTTTCTTTTCTTTCTTCATTTTCTCATTAACAAACAACAAGGAAAGGTTTTGTGAAGAATTGTTTGAAGAAGATCTTCATCATCTTCATTTTCTTCCTTGGAATTGCAAAGTTTGGATTGAAGAAACTTGATCTCAAGCTCAAACTACACAAAAATGGTTTTTGTGGATTTAACATCAAAAGAGACAAGTACTTACATGTATTTATTATTTATGTTGTGTTTGAGTGTTTAGAACTCAAATAGACCAAAAGCCAGAGATTTGGCTTCAGCAAATATGAAGCTCTTACTGAGCTTCTGGGCGTCTGTCGGTCGACCGATCGGTCAATCGACGAGTGAACCGACAGGTTAAAACCTGTTGTTTTTCAGTGAAATCCAGCTCTCTGGATTTTGGACCGACGCATCATCGGTCAGCCGATATGATAAGGTCGGTCGACCGACAATATGAAGACTTAGTTCAGTAAATTCCAGCTCTCTGGAATTTGAACCGATGCATCATCGGTCAACCGACCTGAAGCTCTCGGTCAACCGACAGGTGACCGACGACCTGACCGACGAGGTGCAGAAATGTATTTAATTGAAGCCTAATGTATAAAGGCTGAAATCTGTTAATGTCTAAGCCTTCATAGGTGTAAACTTAATTTTCCGAATACATGATTAACAAATGATATTCATCCCAAATAGTATGTGTATTGGAAAATGACGGTTTCACTCATTTGTTTGGCTTAGAAGTCTGAATAGAATTGATTAATTGTCACATGAACTTAGTTCTTAACTCATTGAGTGAACTATACTGATTATGAATAGCATAATGAACCATTTCTGCTGCAGCGGATGTTTGAGGTGTTCTGGAACCTCGTGGAAGTTAGTGATCTCTAATCAAGACACTGACGTATTCCATACCATTTGACAACCATTGAATAAAGAGTGTCCACGTAGATATCAATTGACTGATATTACTGGATCCGTTAATATGAATGAAATGTTATATGAACTGAATTGTCTCAATGGATTATGTGATAGCTAGAACTATCATAACATATATGTATTTGTTGAACCGTTGTGTTCATGGTACTATGGATGAATGTCACAGGCCCAGATGCCCGTGCCGGTCTTGCCGAGGCCGCGCCGCCAGCGGAAGATGCCCGCCCGATACCTCCAGGAGGTTTAATCGAGTGGATCTGATCCCGGAGTGCGAATGAATAATTTTGAAATGTATATAGTTTTGTAATGTAAGTGAAGTCCCTATATTGTATTAAGTATACGGTGGTTGACTTCATTATTGAACATAGAACTGAATGTGTATATTGGACTTTACTTTTTGTAAAGCTTTTATGTCAATGTATATTTTCCGTAATTTTATACATTTGACAGGTATTGTAATTAATATCCCTTGTGAGTTTCGTATTAACTTTTGTTAACTCGGAATTGACGGGAGTAAGTATGCATTCACGACTCGGGGTTTGTCTGAGCTAATCAAATCTCGGGACCGGGTCGTGACATACTTATTGTATGGTATCAGAGCATTAGGTTAAAATACTTACAACCTTACAAACGATGAGAGGAACGATAATTCCATAACAAATCTTGAATAAATTTGTGTTTATTGCTTTCACTATATGTGATTGATATTGATGGAAGTGTTGAGATGTCAATCTTATCTTCCGTATTGTTTACAGCATGGCTTCTGGATCAGGATCTGGGCAGGATGACTTTATAGCTGTCACACCCCCTCCTATATTAGAGACCGATGCTAGAATTGCTGCTATGCTCGAGCAGATGGCCAAGAGCCATGAAGCGCAAATGAGCATGCAAGCTCAGTTGGTATTGAGTAATGCACAACTAGCCAAGAGTCAAGAGGCTCAAGCTGGTATGCAGGCTCAAATGATTAAGATGTTAGAGACTCAGAGCCAGATGCAGGCTCAAATACAGACATCATCACCAGTTCAACAGCATATTGAACATCAAGTGGTGAATCACCTTTATGAACAGTTCCGTAAGAGAGGAGCTACTGAGTTCCAAGGCACCGAAGATGTGATGCAAGCCGATGAATGGCTGGAACGCATCGAGGATGTGCTTGATACGGTTGTCTGTACTCTCAAGCAGAGAGTCTTGCTGACCTCCTCTATGCTCAGAGGATCAGCTAACACCTGGTGGAGAAGTGTCAAGGACACATTTAGAACACTGCCTGAAGATGGAATCTGGGAGACTTTCAGGAATTACTTCCAAAGAAAGTTTGTACCAGAACATATACAGCAGCAAAAGGAAGCAGAATTCCTTAATCTGAAACAAGGTCAACTGACTGTGTCTACATATGTGGATACTTTCCTCAAGCTATCCAAGTATGCTCCTGACTTAGTGAATACTGAGGAGAAGAAGATTAAGCATTTTATCATAGGCCTGAACCCAGAGTACAAGACAGTAGTAGTAGCTGGTCAGATACCTACTACGTTTGATGCTGTTTTGGATAGAGCCTATACCGTTGAAGAAATACAACGAGAGAAGGATGTTGTGAACACTACTCAGAAAAGTAGTGATTCAGGGTACCAAAAGGGAGGACAGTCCAAGAGTAAAAAGCAAAAACAAAAGAATAAGAGGAATGATAGGACTGATAAGCAAGAGAACAAGCCAGTTGGTGAGACTTGTGGTAAGACTCACAGAACTGAGTTGTGTTGGAGGACTACCGGGGCTTGCCTGGTTTGTGGTTCTCTAGAACACAAGATGGCTCAGTGTCCAAAGAGGAGGAGAGATGATAGAGCCCCTTATCAACAGCCTAATCGGGGACAAGCAGCACTTCCTGCACCTCCTCAGAGATTGGCTTTGCATGCTCCTCCGGGGCAACCACAGCAGCAACCTCAATGGCAAGGTCAGCAACGTCCATATCAGAGACAACAACAGCCTAATAGGCCACAGGCAGCTGGATTGGCTTGTGCAGTCAACAGAGAACAGGCTGACGTTGCAACCAATGTGGTTGAAGGTACTATTCTTGTAGATAATAGACCTGCTATAGGTTTATTTGATCCGGGTTCTACCCATTCATTTGTAGCACCTACATTTGTCTGTGATATACAAGACCGGATAGAACAATTAACTTATGATTTTACTGTCTCTACTCCCTTAGGAAAGAGAGTAGTTTGTGAATTATACCTTCCCCAATGTAATGTTAAAATCGGAGAAATGTCAATGCCAGTTGATCTGGTTGTACTGACAACTATGAATGATTTTGATGTAATATTCGGTATGGATTGGCTTGCGAAATACAGGGCTTGTTTAGACTGTTTTCACAAGATCATCACTTTCAAAGTGAATGAGACCAATGCCAGTGTACTCTTTGAAGGAGTCCAAAGGAAGTATGACACCAGGCTTGTATCAGCACTGAAGGCTGAACGAATGATGCGTAGTGGTTGTGAAGGCTACATCGCATTCATTTCAGAAGAAAAGCCTGTACGGGAATTGAATGACATTCCTGTAGTCTGTGAATTTCCAGACGTATTTCCAAGTGAAGTGCTCGGTCTACCTCCAACCAGGGAAGTGGACTTTACAATTGAACTCATGCCTGGTACTGCACCAATCTCGAAGGCACCATATCGAATGGCACCATCTGAGTTATGTGAATTGAAGAAACAAATACAGGATTTGCTTGATAAGGGTTTCATAAGACCTAGTGTCTCACCCTGGGGAGCACCTGTTCTGTTTGTGAAGAAGAAGGATGGCACTCTTCGTATGTGCATTGATTATAGGCAGATAAACCAAATGACAATTAAGAACAAATATCCTCTGCCTAGGATCGATGAGTTGTTTGATCAACTCCAAGGTGCAGCGTACTTTTCCAAGATTGATCTTCAATCTGGATATCATCAGATTCGAGTTAAAGATCAAGATATACAAAAAACTGCATTCAGGACTCGTTATGGTCACTATGAGTTCCTAGTGATGCCTTTTGGGCTGACCAATGCACCTGCAGTGTTTATGGCACTAATGAACATGGTGTTTGCTTCCTACCTAGACCAGTTTGTTGTAATCTTCATAGATGACATCCTGGTATACTCGAAGACAGAGTTGGAGCATTCACATCATTTGAGGACAGCTTTACAAATACTGAGAGCAAATCAGTTGTATGCAAACTTTAAGAAGTGTGACTTCTAGTTGCAGCAAGTTGCATTTCTGGGTCATGTTATTACCAGGAAAGGATTGGCTGTAGATACAGCTAAGATTGAAGCGGTTACTCAATGGCAGAGTCCGAAGAATGTGCCTTGTTGACACCAAAAAATGTCACTTTGCCTATTCAAGATCCAAAGAGCTACATGAAGTCGCAACCTGCCATAAATAGGCAATGCTACTTCCAAAAATCAAATCTTGTCAGAATCAAACAAAAATTGCAAGATCCTTCAAGACAGCCAAAAGAGGAGTACACAAGAAGTTTCGGGCCATTTCAAAATCATTTGGCCTAACTTCGCTTCTCCGACAGCCGAAAAGGAGCTCTCGGCGGCAAAAGCATCGAAGACACCAAATCTTCGATCAGAGCCGATGGATGGTCTCAAAATACTTTCAAAAGGCTCCACGTCAAGTTCCGAGTCAAACTGACAACGTTTGACCCTACATCAACCCTCGAACAGCTAAATCAAGCCTCTCGGCGGCGAGAACCACTGAGGCCATTACTCATCAGATAGAGCACATGGACAGCTTCAAAATGTTTATAAAGGGCTACACGTCAAATTTCAGGTCATTTCAACAACATTTGACCATAGTTTGACGCTCGGAAGTCAAATCAGGCCTCTCGGCAGCAAAGCTCTCCGGGACCATGATTTCCAAGACAGAGCCTATGGATCATCTTAAAATGACTCCAATAGGTTCCCTGTCAAATTTCAAGTCAATCGGACATCGGTTGGCCGCACATCAAACCGCGACATCTTCATCGCGACAAAAGCGAGTCTACTAGTGATAGGACCCCAAACAGCTTCAAAACTCAAACAAAAGCCTATGGTTGGTCTTATTTATTGCTCAGGAGACTTCACACCGAATTTCAGGTCATTCCGACATCGTTTGGCCCAGTTTCAGCTTCTGACGGAAAATCGGCAGCTCTACGCTACAAAGTCTTCGGCTTTCTTAGGAAATTGGAAACTTTGCAAAATAAAATGCAAGGATTCTCATCAGGTTTCCTACAAAGAAATCAGGCCAATAAATGGTCAAAATGTCAAGGAAAAATACAGAAGAAAAAAGAATCGAAAAACAGCAAAAACGGACACAAAACGGGACACAAAGGGGGGAAAACCCCCCCTCCTGCGACCCTGGGCCAGGGTCGCCGGCGACCTTGGAGCCCGGGGTCGCCGGGAAGGCCCCGGAAATCCCGGTTTTCTGCCGTTTTTTCGCGATTCGAAGTGCCCAGCCTCTGGTACTTTCCAAAATTCATGCTTTTGAGACACCAAATCCTCTGACATCCGTCCAAAACACGGGTCAATCATCAAGAGTATCGTAAACAATATTGATCGCCACCCGGTCAACCAAAAAAAGTGTGTTTTCTACCCGACCGATCGAGAAATCGACAGGACAGATGGCACTGACCCACTGTTGGCAACAAACACCTGAAATTACATGGTCATCTGATGTCGATCTACATGAAGATCCATCGATGATTATCGCCAGAAGAATCCCAAAAGACACGGCACGGCCCGCGACTCTTCAACTGCTCGACGACCACTTAATGCGATTAATTGACTAGCTTTATTACAGTCATTAATCCATTTCTTTGGACGGACCAATCAGAAGCAAGCATCCGGGAGTTACAAGTCAAGAGATTCATGGCATTTAACCCATGAAACTCCTCCCATCATGGCGATTAAAGGCGATTAAATGCCCTCAATCTCCTCCGGCCAATCAGAAGCCAAGAAAAAGGAGTTACAAAATAAAGAATTCAATTCTGTAACTCCTCCCTTTATGTAGCTTTATGACAATCAAAGCTCATAAACCCTCCTTAATGGCTACCTAAAAGCCTATAAATAGGAGAGCTCTCCAAGAAGAAAGGATCATCAGAAAAAAGCACAAACACACAGACAGACAAAGCACAGAAATCCAGAGAAAGAAAAAAGAGAGAAAACTCTGCGGAAGTTCTACACCGACCACCGCAACAAGGTGACACCCCCAAGGTCCTTGCCTTCTCCTTCTGCCGCCAATGGCTTAGACATGGCTTTTCAAGCCCGTCTACTCGGCTTTTCATTGGACATAGGACCTTCTTTTGGTCTTTGTTCTCTAAAAACCTGAGGTTATAGCCAAGCCAAGCAAATCAATAGCATCCTCTGTTCTCATCTGCATGGATGATGACGAAGCCCACATATGGCTTGCGACCGTCAATCTAAACGGGTCCCCCACAATCTCTTGAGAAGTTAGATCCTCCTTTTCTTGCTTTTCATTGTAGTTTGTATTTTTTCAAAAGAGACAAAAATCACAACTCTTGTCTTTCATTATTGATAAGGATTGTAAATCGGCTATAAACGCCAAAATCGGCTATAAACGCCAAAAATCGGCTATAAATGCAAAAAAAAATCGCCTTTCACGGCAAACCAAGAAAAATGTCTCTTTTCTTAAATATATGTGCAAATGGAAAACTTGAAAGAAGTTGATTTCATTTTTACTTGCGAAGGTTGATCTCCGGATCACCACTTGCAATTCCAAGTAAAATAGAAAATCTGGCACACCCTCACAAAAAAAAGAAATGTTGATGCACGCCCCTGCCCCCCGGTTACGAAAGGGTCGGAACCAAACGGACTCCCACGTCCGCCGACCTCGGTAGGATCTGAGCAGGAGCGCGGCCCATCAAGCTGGCACACCCGGTGGGACTCGTTTATTTGAGAACACGATGCTAGAAATGAAATATTTGCATATCATATATTTTGCTCTATGCTTATATTTCTTTTCTCGATTCCTTGGCTACTTTATAATTGGTGGCCTATGTTGGATTCCGCATCTAAAAAAAATGAGATGAGATTTTTGTTTGGAAATTTCTAATTCTTTGAATTTATTTCCACTCTTTCTCTTTTCAGAAAAAAAAACAAAAAAAAATCAGATTTTTCAGTTTGGATTCAAAATTGAGAAACTTTGATCCTCTCCCTTCTGGGCACTGGCGCTCACGGAAATCGCTGAGACCGTGTTCGGATCGGGGATTGGGCCATTGTTTCTCTTCGATGAGTTCATTAAAGATCTAAAAAAATATATATAAATAAAAAAAATAAAAAAATATTTAGATTTCTCATTTTGGATTCAAAATTGAGAAACCTTGATCCGTTCCTATCGTTCATCGCGCTTGCAGAAATGTTGAGCCTGTTCGACTAAGGTTTTGGGCCATCGTTTCTCTTCGATGAGTTCATTAAAAAAAAAAAAAAAAGACATAGACCACTAAGGTTAAACCAACTGTGTTCTTTGATCATGGTTGATTCAAATAAAAGCCTTGTCCAGAGTGTGGAGACAGCTTGACTGTTCTAGGCAAGGATCCTCCAAACGAGTTCATTAAGTAATCCTACCCTTACCTGGGGGCAATTCTATCAATCAAGATTTCATAAGACCGGGTTAGGAGGCCTATGTGTACTCTCTCGTCTTTTAAACAAATTTTTTAAAAATAGAAATAAAAATTTTAAAAATAAAAATTTTAAAATAAAAAATAAAAAATAAAAAAATTCTCAAAAAAAAATCTTAAAAAAATATATATATATAAAAAATAAATAAAAAATAAAAAAAAAGATTTAAAAAAAAAATCTTCAAAATCTTCAAAAAAAAAAAAAAAAAAAAAACTTCCGTCATTTTGGGTTCAGATTGGAGAAATCTTGGTCTTCTCCTTTCTGAGCACTGGCGCTCGCGGAAATCGCTGAGTCCGTGTTCAGATTGGAGTGCATTTTGCTCTCTTTGATGAACCCGATATTGGCCTTTCAAAAAAAAAAAAAAACTCGTCATTTTTAGATTCAGATTCGAGAAATTATGGTTCATTTCTTTCTGAGCACTGGCGCTCACGGAAATCGCTGAGCCCGTGTTTAGATTGGAATACCATCTGCTCTCTTTGATGAATCCAATCTTGACCTTTCAAAACAGAGAATCTCATCTCATAGATGCGGTCTCAAAACATTTGTGTCTAGCAGTACTAGTACGCCCTTTTAGGGTCTACTGTATTGCGACCGGCACATCTATAACTCCAACTTTATATTCTTCTTACCTCGAGCAAGCTCTGCTTCTCGATAAGTCGAATTTAAGTTCACAATTGCTTCTAGCAGTCACTGGGATGCCCATTCTGGGCTTACCATACCTGCGATCAGAACAATTGTACCCTCTATGGCGTTTTGCCTTCTTCATGTTGCTTGGGTCATCTTCCTCTAGCAATTTGAAAAGACGAAACCATAAAACTTCCCATTTATGATCATTATATTCTTGTGATTACTAATGGATGTGGTCTTGTTTCAGAAATTTTCGAAAAACTAACAATGGCAGCTTCACTAACCATTACTTTCGATGAAAACAAGCACCAACTCATGCTTCAACAGAAGCAAACCTCGCGCACTTACAAGCGCCCCATCAGCTGCCGAAGCATCAACTCCCTCGGCAACTCTCTGAACTCCGGGTCGACCTCGACTCCCCGGACTATCGTCTTTGGGACGCTGGGACCATTCCCACTTCCTGAGGAACAAACTGCTCCCTCCAAGAAGCAGAAACTCGCCTCTCAACGTGTCACTACCGTGACACCAAAGGCGAGCACCAGAAGGCCTGAAGCCCGTGGCAGCCCCACGAAGCCTCGACCTGCAAACGATCAGGTCTATCCCAAGACTTGGTCCCCAAGACCTTCACCAAAACAAAGAAGGTCCCAAACATCTACCAAGCCAGCATTCCTGGCCCCACTCAAGGAGAACCAATTCTACCCTCTTGCTTACATGAAAGAGGAGAAACCCATCTCCAACCTGACTCTCAAGTCAACCCAGCATGAGCCGGCTTGTTCCTACAAGCCCAAAATCAGATCATGCATCACAAGGCCTCTACAAGCACCTGCTAAGGCCTACAAACTTGCAGTTCGACCCTTCATCTCTACAGGGGCCGAACTCCAAAAATTCAAAGCTTCGCTGCAACAGGCGAAGGACAGGGTTCGCATCCTGTCCTTGCCCAGCTGCAAAGAAGACAGGCTCGGCTGCTACGCCCGAGGGAGCACATCCTTCATCGTCAAAGCCCAGCCAGAGCTGACCGAAGCTCAAATTGCTCGTCGCATACGCCGCCACGCGTCATACCGGCAAAAGAGACTAGAGAAGCAAAGGACCCAGCCTCCTACACTTCAAGTCTCTCCCAAATGGGTCGAAAAAGAAAGACCCAACCAAGTTGCTGCCGTCCATATGGTTGGAAAAACCAGAAGGCGCCAAAAATCAGCAACAAAAATCCATGTCCGACGTCCGATGACCCGCAGCGTCTCCAGGACAAGAAGACATTCAGAAGAATCCCCTGCTCCTTCAAGCAAAGGACAGCAGAGTGATCCTTCGTCAAGCTCTTCTTCAAAAAGAATGAGCCCCAGCTCAGTCACCAGGATAGTTTCTTCGTTCGAATCACGAAGGATGAATGTCTTGGCTACAATTCTGAGCCACCACCCCGCAATCCACCTCCAGAAGATGCGATCACCCGCATCCAGCAGTTGGAACAGGGCCAGCAGAGGATTGAAACTCTGATGGAAAACCTTCTCCTCGCCTTCCAAAATCAGGCGAACAATGAACCTCCTCCGAATCATCAAGACGACGAGGTAAATAGAGAAGAAAATGAGTCACGCGCCCTTATAAAAAAGGACGTAAACAGTATCCTCACCAAAGCAAAAGAAGAGGATATACTCAAGGAGCATGGGATCAAGCCACCATATCCCTTATGGATGGACTCGGTCCCGTTCCCCACCAAATTCAAGCATCCTACTCTCCAAACATATACGAGGAAAGGATCAGCCATACAGCACGTCATCCACTTCAAGATCCTGACGGGAGCTATCGCGGATCAAGATGCACTCAAGATCCGCCTCTTTGCAAGTACCCTAAAAGGTACGGCCTTCGATTGGTACTCCACTCTGCCAGAGGACTCAATCCAAAACTGGGCCATGCTAGAGACACGCTTCCTGATTCACTTCAAAGGTAAACATCATCCCGCTACTATGGCTCAGCTGTGCAGCCTAAAATAGGGGGAGAATGAATCAACATATGACTTCATTCACACGTGGAAAGCAATGGCATACAAATGCTCTGATGTATTGCCACAAGCGTCGCTAGTCGACATTTGCCGAAACAACATGAGAGCCAGAATCCGCTCCATGATCATCGGCAACAAATCAAAAAACCTGGGAGAACTCCTAGAAGCTTCCATGGAAGCTGAAACGGTGATTAAAGACCTCAACAGTCAAAAATCATCAAGAAAAGAGCCAACCGCCATTGCAACCTCTGAACCAAAGAAAAAAGAGGTCCTCAATGTGCAGACCAAGTCAGCTCCTCAGCCACCAAAGAAAGCTGAAAATAAAGTTGCTGGTAAGAGACCTGAACTCTCTGATGCCTTCAAAGAACGAGTAGAGAAGAAATACCCGTTTGATGAAGACGTTGATGAAATCTTCGGGGCTCTTGTGGCAAACGGCAAGCTCACCTTGCCTGAACCAAAAAGACCGGGTGATGTTGGCAAAACCAACGATCCTCGGTACTGTCCATACCACCAGATGATCTCGCATCCTCTCAATCAATGCTTCGTTGTGAGAGAGAAAATAAATGAGATGTGGAAAAACGGAGTCATCACCTTTGATAAAAACTATGGGCCTGCCTCCGTCAACATGGTGACATGTGGACAAACATCAAAATCACCGAAGAAGAAGATCACTACTTCCTTCAAGGTGATAAACTCAATCCAAGCGTCCGAGGAACTGGTTCCTTACCCGACACCAGACGGACAACCGATATGGGTACATCCCGATCTCCTGGAAGATGAAAATTGGGAGGTCGCGAAAACAAAGCCTACAGCTCAACAGCGAAGGCAGGCTAGGAAACATCTCCTCAAGCTCAAACGGCAAGAGAAGACCCAGCCAAAACTAGAGGTCAAAGAAAAGGCAGAGGCTTCCTCTACCGCTTCACTGGAGGTAACAAAAACATCCCTTCCAGAGACTTCAAAGGGGGTAAGGAAATTCACTCTCAGTGATTTCATGCCACCTCAATTCAAAGAAGCCATGCAGGAGGCATCATACTCTTGCAATTCGGTAGTTGGATTCTCCATTGATGGATACGAGTCCAGCGACACCGATGATGGATTCGAATCCAACTACACAGATGAGTGGGAGGAGTCCCTTGAAACAGGAGAATATCTCTCCGATGAGGAATGGGTTCCTGAGCCTCATCTTATGCCAATAATCTGGTATAACCCCCTACAGCCACAAGGATCCTGGTCTGATGATGAAGAAGACCAAGAGGCTGTACAAGAAATGCTGCTGACTCAGCACCTCTCATTACTCCAGTGGAAATCAACCATGTTGAGCCACAAAGAGTTGATGAAGAAGAAGATCCGGCTCCCATGCCTGATCTTGAAGAATATACAAGGATCTTGCAGCGACTTGCTCTAGAACAAGAGCAAGACCGCATCAACGAGCCTCCTCGCAACCCAGAGCCTGAAGTCCCTGAAGACCATCAGGTACATCCTCCCTTAACTCCTGAAAATGGAGAAAATTGCTGGATAGACGATCCTCTTACATCCGAGGATGAGTCTGACTCCGATCAGGCAACGTCTCCCGTCAGAGCTTCCTGTAATGTGATAATTCGGGATTATAGCTCTTCCGAAGCATCGTCTGATGAGAGCACTTACACTCCGGCGACGCCTAGCAATGTATCTTCTGAAGCCACCTCGTCTCACGTGACTTTCACTGAGATGACACCCTCTCAGGTTTCTTCTCCTGAGACTGTGACTTCAAAGTTCACACCCTTCCTGACTGAAGAATTCCCAGCCATTGATGCTTGGGACGATGAATTAGTCAACGAAGAAAGATTGCTGGATGCTGTTCAGGACTTGTTCCCGGAAAATGCTCCGTGTAACACGATCACTGAGGATGGCAACTCTGCTGCTGATTCATCTTCAGCAAATGAAAAACGACAGCCTCTTGATCCTGAAGACAATCTTCCAAACGAAGACCCTTCTCAAGAAGCTCTCGAAGTTGGTAGAGGCACCCGCTCTGGTCGGGACTACCACAAAAATTACAACCAATCTTCCTTTACATATGTAAATCCTTCGGGAAAAGATGTTGTAAGCGCCCCTAGTGGCAACAATGATGAACATGCAGGCCCTAAGGAGGCTTTCAAGTATGACTTGATTGAACACTTCAAGCACATACCTGCACGTCTGCACATCCTAGATTTGTTACGAACGTCTCCGCACACTCGTGATAATCTCATCTCGGAATTACAAAAGCTGAATGAGGATGTCGACAAATATGCCCCGCAAGTCCTCCAAATTGAAATGGATTACCGGGTCAAAAACTCAGAAGCCTCCTCAAAGGGAGAAAAGAAGAAAACTGAGGGATCATGCATTGAATGCCTCTCGGTTAAAAAAGCAGCCAGTGCAACCATCGCCTTCACAAAGGACGACCTCCTACTTGGCGAAACCAGGCATAACCGACCCCTGTACTTCACAGGGTATATCAAGGAAATGCCTATGCACAGAGTTCAGATCGACCCAGGTTCTGCACTCAACCTCATCTCCACATCGGCTCTTGAAGAGTTGGGCATCCCACCCAGCAAGCTGAGCCACACATCTGTATCTATCTTTGGATACGATGAGAGTACTCAAAGGCCTATCGGCAAAATCAGGTTCAAGTTGCAGATCGGTGATCTTATCTCTGAGGTCACAGTGTATGCAATAAAAACCCCTTCATGCTACAACATCCTTCTCGGACGCCCTTAGATCCACGAGAATGGTGTTGTCCCTTCAACTCTACATCAATGCATCAAGTTTGTTGGCGATGACGGCATGATACATCGAGTCTTTGCGGACAAAAAACCCTTCAAAGGTAAAGAAGTCCACTTCGCAGACTCACAAATGTATGAAGGTGAAAAAGAAGAAGAGAAGAAGCACACAGCATCCTTTGCCGAAAATCTCCAGAAAGATAAAGGCAAAGCTCCTCAACAATCACCGGAAGAAAACAAACCATCCGGTAAATCTGAAGAGAGCATTCAAACTCCCTTCATCATCTCCCTCAAACCTTCAAAGCCTTTGGTCATCACAACTAAAGTAAAGAAGGCAAAGCAAAAGCCTGGGGGCAAATTTGTTGTCTCTTTCGTATCTATCATGCAAGACACGGACTCAGATTCAGAGCCGGAAGACGACACATCGTCAAGCCAAGCTGACACTCAGCAAGTTCAGCCTGCTCTCACTCCAATGGAGATAACTTCTGACATAGAAGATCCTACGTCAGCTTCCTTCGTTGTTCCAGCAACTTCAGCAAAGGAAAAGCCGATCTTCTTCCATAGATCGGATGCTTCTTCATCAAACTCCATGCTTGAACCTTTCCAAAATAAAGGCTTAGACCCCAAAATAGCAGTTCACAAACTCAATCTTCAAGAAGACATCAAGCCTGTCAAGCAATGCCAAAGAAGATTCCGTCCAGATGTGATGGATAAAATTGAACAAGAAGTTCAAAAACTCAAAAGCGTCGGCTTCATCCGTGAGGAACAACATCCTGAATGGTTGGCCAACATTGTCCCCGTGACAAAGAAAAATGGGCAGATCAGGGTCTGTATTGACTATAGAGGCCTGAATGGCGCATGCCCTAAAGATGAATTTCCGCTCCCCATACCAGAGGTAATGATCGATAATACCTGTGGATTCGAGCGAATGACATTCATGGATGGTTTCTCTGGCTACAATCAGATAAAGATGCATCCTGAAGATGAAAAACATACATCTTTTCGGACCCCATTTGGCGTGTATTGCTACACTGTCATGCCATTTGGTCTGAAAAATGCTGGTGCCACATATCAGAGGGCTATGATGAAAATATTCCAAGATATGCAGCACAAGACGGTTGAATGTTACGTTGATGACCTCACCGTCAAAAGCAAAAGAAAAGAAGATCATCTCGAAAACCTTCGAGAAGTCTTCCTCCGGCTTCGCAAACACAAACTGCGAATGAATCCTTTGAAATGCTTCTTCAGCGTCTCGTCGGGTAAGTTCCTCGGATTCTTAGTTCGGAAAGCTGGAATAGAGCTTGACCCCATAAAAGTCAAAGCCATTCTAGAAATGCCCTCTCCAAGAACTTTGAGAGAACTCAAAGGGCTTCAAGGGAGATTAGCCTACATCAGACGGTTCATCTCCAATCTTTCGGGGAAATGTCGTCCATTCTCCCAATTGATGAAAAAAGGTGTAAACTTTGTCTGGGATGCTGACTGTGAAGCTACTTTCCAAGACATCAAGTCAAGTCATACCTGACAAAACCTCCAGTGTTAGCTGCTCCTACCACTGGAAAACCATTCATCTTGTACACAAGAGCCCTTGATCACTCTTTGGGAGCTCTGCTTGCGCAAGAAAATGATCAAAGAAAAAAAGCTGCTCTATATTACCTCAGCCGCATGCTAGTAGGTGCAGAGCATCGCTACTCTCCAGTCGAAAAAGAATGTCTTGCAGTGATGTTCGCCGTACAAAAGCTGCGTCACTACTTGCTTTCCAACACAGTATACCTGGTCTCGAGGGTCAACCTTTTGAAGGTCTTGTCACAAAGGCAGGTTCTCTCAATGCTCGACTGGCAAAATGGTCCATCCTTCTGTCACAATTTGATATTAGGTATGTACCACAAAAAGCAATCAAAGGGCAAGCTCTAGCGGACTTCCTCGCAGAGCATCCATTGCCTAAAGATTCTCCGCTCAGAGATGATCTCCCAGACAAACCAGTCTACAATGTGGAGACTTTCTCACAAAGTGCCTCCTGGGACATGTACTTTGACGGTGCAACCAGGACGAATGAAAAAAGACAGCTGATCTCGGGAGTTGGCATCCTCTTTGTTAGCCCCGACAAATACATGATTCCACACGCTTTCTCGCTACTGGAACCATGCACAAACAATGCAGCTGAATATCAAGCTCTAATCTTAGGATTGGAACTCGCCATCGAATCGGTATCACCATGCTGGAAGTCTTTGGAGACTCTCAACTGATCGTCAACCAGATGAATCAGAAATTTGAAGTCAGGAAGCCAGATTTGCTGCCTTACTACAACAAGGCACAATCACTTCTGCAAAAGTTTGACATCTGTCACATCACCCACATTCGTAGAGGTGAAAACATACGTGCAGATGCCCTAGCCGGACTTGCCGCATCCATGGCAATCCAGGAAGGGGAAAACATGTAAATCACAGTGTGCGAAAGAAGAATCCTTCCTCTTAACACACACCAAGCAGTTGCTAAATGCCACCAAGTGGTCGGAAGTCGGATTTCAATCCTTCAAACTTCAATCGGCGACTGGAGGGATCCGTTCATTGATTACATTATGTTCGGAATCCTACCTGAAGATCCAAAAGAACGGGTAAGCATCCAAAGGCGAACCCCAAGCTTTCATTTGGATATTCCTTCAAAAATCCTTTACAGGAAATCCTTCAACGGAGTACTTCTACGCTGCTTGTCACAACAAGAGGCTGAAGAAACACTCAAAGAAGTTCATGCTAGTCTTTGCGGAGCTCATCAGGCTGGACCTAAGCTCTATGATCAGATAAAAAGGTTAGGATATTACTGGCCTACCATGGTAGCTGACGCAATGCAATTTGCTAAGCGCTGCCAACAATGCCAAGTTCATGGAGATTACATTCACATGCCTCCAGAATGGCTGCATCCTACAGCGATCTCATGGCCTTTCGAAGCCTGGGGTATGGACATCATAGGCCATATTTCTCCCCCTTCAAGCAAAGGTCATCGCTTCATCTTCGCCGCTACGGATTATTTCTCCAAGTGGTCAGAAGCATTTGCGTTTAACGAAATGAAGACCTCATCAGTCCTTCAGTTCCTGCGCACCAACATCATTTGTCGTTTCGGCATACCCAAAAGATTCGTCCATGATAACGGACCACAATTCCGGGATCATCGATTCTACAGGTTCTGCGACAAATACAAAATCCAAAGCTGTCCTTCGACTCCATACAATCCGGGCAGCAAACGGGTTAGCAGAAGCTTTCAACAAGACACTCTGCAAAATCCTCAAAAAAATGGTCTCTAGTCACAAAAGAGACTGGAGCGACAAAATGTCTGAAGCTTTGTGGGCCTATCGAACCACCGTTCGAGGACCAACCCATAGCACACCATTCTCCTTGGTCTATGGATGCGAAGCTGTCGTACCCTTGGAAGTACAAATTCCTTCCTTGAGGGTATCCTTGCAAAATGACATGACTCAAGAAAGAAATGTCAAATTGCGACTCCATGAGCTGGACTATCTCGATGAGAGACGGCTCGAAGCTCAACAAAGCATTGAACTTTACCAAGCACGCATGGCAGGATCTTTCGATAAAAAGGTCAGGCAACGCGCCTACAAAAAGAGTGACTTGGTTCTTGCGGTAAAAAGACCAATGGTCTTCGCTCACAAGTCCAAAGGCAAATTTGTGCCAAAATGGGAGGGACCCTACGTCATCGACAAGGTTTTCTCCAATGGCGCATACGCACTCCTAAACATGGAAGGTGACAAATGTATGCTGCCCATCAACAGCAAGTTCTTAAAGCGGTACTACCCTTGAAGACTTACCCAACTGGGTAAGAGCAATGCCTGTACGGCCAAAACCGGTTTCCAGGTACACGCTCGCTAAACCCACCCTTTTTTTTAGAATTTTCATATCAAATGTTGAAATTTCTAGAAATTTAAAACAATGCTTACTTTCATCGTTTCATTGTTCAAAAAAAAATATATCCAAGTTTTGGAACCTTTCCCTAACTTGACCAAAATTTTCAACCCTTGAACCCAAAATTCATGGTTTGAAATAAAATCCGGATTCAGGGATTTCCACCCTAATCCACCCTGCCTTTTACCGCCAAAATGGTTTTAGGTCAAAACTTATGACCCTCGTGTCTTTAAACAAAAAAAAAATGATTTTTCAAAAAACCGCGAGGAAGCGACGCTTAGTCGATACTCGCACAAATCGGAAGCATACGAACCACGTTCAACACTTCCAAAATCGTAGGGAAGCGACATTTCGTCGGTACTTGCAAAATCCAAAACTGTGGAGATGCAACATTTCAGTTGATATCCACAACCCAAATTTCAAAGGTTCGAAAAAACCTAAAAAACTGTGGAGACGCAACATTTCAGTTGATATCCACAACCCAAATTTCAAAGGTTCGAAAAAAACCTAAAAAACCATGGAGACGCAACATTTCAGTTGATATCCATAACCCAAAGGTTCGAGAAAACCACAAATTTCAAAAATCATGGGGAAACGACATCAAGTCAGTACCCGCAAAACCAAAATTTTTGAAAAGCAAGGATGCGACATTCCATCGATACTTGCACCCAAATCCGCAAGGATGCGACATTCCATCGATACTCGCAACCGAATGAGCAAGGATGCGACATTCCATCGATACTTGCAAGAACATTCAGCAGGGAGGCGACTTTTAGTCGATACTTGCATTTTTTGAAAACCAAACCGGCTATAAATGCCATCAAAATAGGCTATAAATGCCACAAACCGGCTATCAATGCCACCAAAACAAAACCGGCTATCAATGCCACAAATCGGCTATCAATGCCACCAAAACTGGCTATAGATGCCACAAAAAAAAAAAAACTCGGCTATCAATGCCACAAAAAAAGAAGCTGGCTCTCATGCCAAAATTGGCTTCCATGCCACAAACAAAAACCTGGCTTCCATGCCAAAACAATTATTTGACAAAAGATTTTCACAAAATGACAACCTTTTGATCAAATCCCATTTAGCAATTACTTTTATCACAAAAAGATTCAAGTGAGCGTAGGGATAACCAAAAAAAAAAGAGAGCATCCCATTTAGCAATTACTTTTATCACAAAAAGATTCAAGTGAGCGTAGGGATAACAAAAAAAAAGGAGAAAGTGTTCACAAGCACTACAAAAAAAAGAGTACCAAAAAAATACATGTGGTACCAAAAAAAAAGAAAGTGTTCACAAGCACTACAAAAAATAAGTACCAAAAAAAAATAATACAAGTGGTACCAAAAAAGAGAAAAGGGGATAGTTTCTGTTATAAAAAAAAAAAAAAAAAAACAGAAGCTCAATAAAAAATGGTCTCCAGCCAAGAGTTCAGCTCCTTAAGCAAGCTTTTGGCCTCATCCATCAAGGATTCCAAGGCACGCTTCTTCAGGAACCTGCCATGAGATGCTGGGGTGGGCTGTAACCCTTCTTTCGCACCAGGAAGCTTCCCCCGAGCGGTTTTCCATTGTTTGTTCTCATCAGACTTCCTTTTGAGAACTCGATTGGCATCCGTAACCCGGTGAATCAGAGCAGTCTCCCTTTCACGAGCCTCTGTTATTTCAGTCCACTTGGCAGCGACTTGTGCCTGCAATTGCTCAAGACGTTTCCTGGCCTCATCGACCTCCCTATCAAGGATGTTAAGTTCATGTGTCAGCCCAATGATGGTTAGCTCTTCTAAGTTCTTCTCTCGGACTGCCTGCTTCCTGCTTTCTGTAGCCTCATCCAGGTTAGATTGAGCCTTATCCGCAGGGTCCAAGAACATCTCCTTGAAGAACTGATCGTCAGGAAAACCCATGGTCTCAAACCACTTGTCACCCAGCTCAATGATCCTATCAACGATCGCCCTGGCACTTGTGACATCCAGACCAGCTTCTTCGGCATCACCGAGAATCTCACGCACATGCTGGATCATCCCAAATCCGGCATCTAAGTGCCCAGAAAGCAGAGTCTCAATCCAAGAGCTCAGAACTCGCACCACCACCTTCTTCGCAAAAAGAAGAGATGGCCCAGCTGAAGATTCGCCCAACTCCGTTGGTCGGCTGCTCATATCATCATCTGTTGGAAAAGTAACAAAAGAACTCTTTCCAGTTGAAGCTGCTCCTGCTCGGGAAGGAATCTCAGCACGAGGTATCTCCTCAACATTGTCAGAACTGGTCCCAGGAGTCTCTACCTCTGGATCAACCTCTGGCATCCCTTGCTCTGGTTCTGAAGGAAGCGACGGACCCTCCTCTGTCACTTCAAAACCTGCCAAAGAAACACAAAATGTTATGAATATGATCCTGTTTGAAAATCATTATCAGGGTTATAACTACAAAATACCTTCTTCGACGACTGGCGGAACACTTTCCTCCTCCATGAACTCATTGGAACCATCATCAACATTTGCGTCCATCGAGGGTTCAAAGTCATCGGAATCCTGTGGCAAGTCAGCTGGCAAGAAATGTGTTAACAAACCAAGTCACAGACAAAAAAAAAAAAAGAAAAAAAAAAGCAAAAGAAGTCGTACCAATTGGAGATTCTGGATTCACTCCAGAGTCCCTCGGTTCTTCTTCAGGTGCCTCGATAGGATTCGTCACCACCTCATCGACTGGAACCTCAGGCATCACCAAGTCTTCCTCTGCTAAAAAAAAAGAGAAAAGCAGAAACAAGAAGCAAATCAGAACATGAAAAAATCCCATGAAAACAAATGGAAAGAGAAAAAGGAAGAATCATACCTTCACCGACGGTCTCTTCTTCTCGGCTTCTCTTCTCTGGAGGCTCGTCAGCATCCACTGGTACATCCTCATTAATAGTAAGAGGAACTTCCAAGTCAGGAGAGTCCTCATGCTGCCCCTTGCTGCGATGATGACTCCTCCCCCTCTTACCCCGGCGGGCTCGCTTCTTCGAGGAACCTGCCCCGCTGTCAGAGTCAGGTTTCCCACTTGACTCCTCACTGGATGGTCTACTCTTGCCAGTAGACTCCACGGAAGCTTGCCTCTGTGCCGCTTGCATCCAAGCGCCAAGTTCGGCTTCCTTCTGTTCCAGCTGCTCTAAAGCCTCATCAGGTATTTCTCGAACAGCTTCAGAACCGATGATGCCCTGGTCACCGAGAAAGCCTATCTTGTGCTTCTCTCCAGAAAGGAAGGCCCAAACTTCCTCTCGCCGGACGCCATCCGACTTTCCAAGGCCCTTTCCAGATGCCAGCTTCACATCAAGCTCTTTCTTGGAAAGCCCCCGATATGCCGAAAAGCTCTCCGCGAACCACTTCGCAAAGCCGGCAGTCCGGGAAGTCAGCAAGACAGGATAAGAAATCATGGCTGTAGTGTCTTCAGCACTATAGAAAGCCCATGCATTTCTCCCATCCTGTAAGCCTCCAAAGCGCTTCACCATGCTTGAAGGCGCTCCAACAACGTCTTGAGAAAAGCCCAGCTGCAAAGCAAAGCGAGAGGGTACATACGGCTGGATGTCGACGAAAAGATGTCTACGGTACACCATCGTGCCGACACGTATGCTGAAAAGCGACTCTCTCTCTGCATTCGTCAAGGAATAATGCCTTCCCGACCCCGCCCTGGTAGAGTCTCGGGAGGCACCAAAATCAAAAGCCTTCTTCCGCAACTCCGGAGAAAGCTTCACTGAAGACCGCCCCATCTCGACGTCCCTGAACCGTCGGATCCTCATGCGGGCAAACAAAAGTGATTCGGACACGGCTTTGCCCTTAGCCAGTCGAATCATCAGAGGATCATCATCCTGTGCAGCACCCAGCCGGTGGAAGCCAGAACAGTGGTATACATACCACGAATAAAAGATATGGGCTGAAAATACCCTATTCATGGGAAGCCCAAGCCGAACCAAAAAAGCAGCAGCCTGCAGTTCGGTACACAGGTAGGAGTAAAGAGCTGGCACCAAAGCAAGCTGCTCTCCAAACACCATCTGACAAGCCGGAAAAAATACAATGCGGCCTGATGTGCGTTCCATCTCCTCCAGCAAAAATAGCCTCACCAAGCCAATAAGTGAGGTAAACAGCGAGATCTCTCCGCAGTGCAATGTCAGGACATATGGCGTTTGTACTGGCACAGAAATCTCTCAACTCTTCTTGCATGGCCAAGATCTTCTTTGAACTTGGATCCTGAGCTCCGGCTTCCTGGGTCACGCTATCAGAAGACTCCCTACTATCAAAAAAGTTGGGGAATGAAGAGCTAGAACTCTTCCAACTGCTGGATCTAACTTTCAAACCCTCATTCTCCTTCAAAAAATCATAGAAGGCGACGAGTTGAAAGTACAGAAGCCTGAACTCCTCAGACTGCCCCTCGAGGACGCTGTCAATCGGTATAAACTCCTCATAGAGTTTGCCGAGGATGGGCAATCCAGTAATGGCGCTCAGCTCCTTCAAAGAAAAACCAATCTCGCCATTCGTCACAACGAAGGTATTGGTTTGTGGGAGGAATGATTCCAGCATAGCCATGAAAGCCTCGTCAGAAAAGATCACGGTCTCCCTAAAGGCGCGGACCGCATCAAAAATCCCGGCTTCCTTCAACACGGCACTACCAATCAGCAGGACGCGATCAGTCCACGACTTCCACTCGGAGTCAGCATTGAAACGGCCACAAAGTCGAAAAGGCTTGATCCAATTGCTGCCGTCACCGCTGAAAATACCAAGGCCCACCGGTCTCAAATCGACCGACGGATAATCAGAGCCCTGGTAGCCGCTGGATGGCATCAACAGGTCCATGTCAACAGGCGACCTCTCCGTATATCCAGGAGAACCGCCAACAAAAACCCCGGTCTTAATTACATTTGTCCTTCTCACCCAGCTTGGAGGATCTTCCCTCTTAGAGCACGTGGGGGCAAGGCTCAGAATCGAGACGGTGCGATCAAACGTCGACCGGGGTAGCAACAGTCTTCTTCTCACCATCTGCTGTGAAAGAAAACTGAAAACATCTCCTCTGGTATGTCATGTCATCAGGGACTACATCACCAAAGAAGAAGGTAGGCTTGGGCAAAACGCTCTGATCTTCCATCACCCATGGACGACTGCTTACCATGATCTTATAGAATTCCTCTCCCTTGAGAGCGATCAGTCGCTGCCTCATCTCATCTCTGTTGAGGGAGTCGCACTCTTCCAGATTTCTCTCAACATACTGGACCTTCTCAAAGGCCTGCTGAACGGCCGGATTAGAAGATCTAGAAGATCGACGAGGTACGCTTGTAGCAGGCTCTTTACCCTTGTTCGTTCTGGAGGAACCACCTGAAAAGGATGGAAAAGAAAAAGATCAAACATCAAGATGATAGAATCTCGCTAAAAAAAATCTGGCGAAATTTTGACATGATGACGGGGCAATTCCGAAGAAAAAGAACTATCCCGAAAGAAATAGAAAGCTTGAAGATGAGCTCAACATCGCTGCGAGCTCCGAAACTCCAAACTTTCGAAACCTCAAAGTCTCCGCAAAATCAGGAAGGGCTCAACATTGCTGCGAGCTCCAAATTCCCAAAATTGCGAACACTTTCAGGTATGCTATCACATCATGCTACAAATTTAATTTACAATTGAATGCATGCATGAACATCTAGGTTTGCAAAAAAAAAAAGGGGGCATTATCATGATGAGCAAAAAAAAAAAAGAAAAGAAACTTTCTCAAAAAAAAAAAGAGGGGAAAGAAAACAAAAAAAAAAGAAAAGAAGAAAAAAAAAGGGGCTGGCCCACAGGCCGTGGCCCACTGGCCACGTGGCCGTACGGCCAGATCCGTACGGATCTGTCCGTACGGCCCACAAACAAAAAAAAAAACATGAAAAAAAAGAAAGAAGAAAAGAAAAGAAAAAAACGTGTGAAAAAAAGGGAAAACACGTGAAAAAAAAAAGAAAAGAAAAAAAAGAAGAAAGAAACAAAAAAAAGAAAGAAGAACTTTTTATTTTTTCCTACAATGGAGTTTTCTTGAAAAAGGGAACTTACTTGAAGCCATTGATGGAGAAGAAGAAGAAAAGTCTTGAAGATCTTGAAGAAGAAGAACTCTTGGTCTTGAAGCCCTCTTGAGATTATTGCAAAAGAAAGTAATAAGAGCAAGAGATCCAACCTCCTCCTTGCTTTTATAGAAGAGAGCAAACCATAGAAGGAAAGAAGAAAGAGATAAGTGTTACTAATTAGTAACCTTATCAAAAGAAAGAGATTAGAAAGATTCTTTCCCAAAAGAAAGATATCTTGAGGGATTCTCTCCCAAAAAGAAATCAATGAGAGATTTTCTCCTAAAAGATAGGATCGATGAAGGATTCTTTCCCAAAAGAAAGATATCTTGAGATATCCTATCCCAAAATAAAGGGAATATGAGAGATTCTCTCCAAGTAAAGATATTCTCTATCCAAATGAGATATTTTTGGATATTCTTTACAAAAATGACACCATATGAGATCTAAGCCATTTCAAAAGCTTAAGGTCCCATGGGTTAGCCCATATGAGCCAGGTTTGACCACCTAGGCACACAAAAAAAAAAAAATTGGGCTTTTAGTCAAAGAGAAATCCCTCTTACCAAGAGCATACAAAAATGGTTCCATGCCTCTTTTGAGTTGATTCAACCATACAAAGAAAATTCCAAGCCCCATGAGCTTCCAAAAATCAAACCATCCAGCCTCATCTACCAAATTGAGCCAAAATCTTGAAATTGACATTCCACAAAAATCAAACCAAATCCTGGTCCCCTAACTTGCCACATACAGCTTGTTAGGTCACAAGACCAAAACCAAAAACCAAAACCTGATCCCCTAACTTGCCACATACAGCCTGTTAGGTCACAAGATCAAAACCAAAATTGATCCCCCAACATTTCACATACAGCTTGTTGGGTCACACGATCAAAACCAAACCCGACCCCCTAACCTGCCACATACAGCCTGTTAGGTCACAAGGTCAAAACCCAAATCCACATCCTTGATGTCATCTTCAAAACTTTGCCTCGAGATGGTACGTGATCCCTTTCACTACCATAAAATTCCCCTGGAAGCTCAAAAGGCTACAAATACCAAAAAGAAAGACTGCTCAAAGACTCTTGGTCAAGTCACAGGCTCTCCTTCAAAATCTCTTCGAGGCACATCGACTACAAAAGTTAAAGCAACTCGTCGCTGTACCTCGAGGGGGCATTTGTTGACACCAAAAAATGTCACTTTGCCTCTTCAAGATCCAAAGAGCTACATGAAGTCGCAACCTGCCATAAATAGGCAATGCTACTTCCAAAAATCAAATCTTGTCAGAATCAAACAAAAACTGCAAGATCCTTCAAGACAGCCAAAAGAGGAGTACACAAGAAGTTTCGGGCCATTTCAAAATCATTTGGCCTAACTTCGCTTCTCCGACAGCCGAAAAGGAGCTCTCGGCGGCAAAAGCATCAGAGACACCAAATCTTCGATCAGAGCCGATGGATGGTCTCAAAATACTTCCAAAAGGCTCCACGTCAAGTTTCGAGTCAAACCGACAACGTTTGACCCTACATCAACCCTCGAACAGCTAAATCAAGCCTCTCGGTGACGAGAACCACCGAGGCCATTACTCATCAGATAGAGCACATGGACGGCTTCAAAATGCTTATAAAGGGCTACACGTCAAATTTCAGGTCATTTCAACAACATTTGACCATAGTTTGACGCTCGGAAGTCAAATCAGGCCTCTCGGCGGCAAAGCTCTCCGGGATCATGATTTCCAAGACAGAGCCTATGGATCATCTTAAAATTACTCCAATAGGTTCCCTGTCAAATTTCAAGTCAATCGGACATCGGTTGACCGCACATCAAACCGCGACATCTTCATCGCGACAAAAGCGAGTCTACTGGTGATAGGACCCCAAACGGCTTCAAAAATCAAACAAAAGCCTATGGTTGGTCTTATTTATTGCTCAGGAGGCTTCACACCGAATTTCAGGTCATTCCGACATCGTTTGACCCAGTTTCAGCTTCTGACGGAAAATCGGCAGCTCTGCACTACAAAGTCTTCGGCTTTCTCAGGAAATTGGAAACTTTGAAAAATAAAATGCAAGGATTCTCATCAGGTTTCCTACAAAGAAATCAGGCCAATAAATGGTCAAAATGTCAAGGAAAAATACAGAAGAAAAAAGAATCGAAAAACAGTAAAAACGGACACAAAACGGGACACAAAGGGGGGAAAACCCCCCAGGGTCGCCGGGAAGGCCCCGGAAACCCCGGTTTTCGCCGTTTTTTCGCGATTCGAAGCGCCCAGCCTCTGGTACTTTCCAAAATTCATGCTTTTGAGACACCAAATCCTCTGACATCCGTCCAAAACACGGGTCAATCATCAAGAGGATCGAAAACAATATTGATCGCCACCCGGTCAACCAAAAAAAATGTATTTTCTACCCGACCGATCGAGAAATCGACAGGACAGATGGCACCGACCAGCTGTTGGCAACAAACACCTGAAATTACATGGTCATCTGATGTCGATCTACATGAAGATCCATCGATGATCATCGCCAGAAGAATCCCAAAAGACACGGCACGGCCCGCGACTCTCCAACTGCTCGGCGACCACTTAATGCGATTAATTGACTAGCTTTATTACAGTCATTAATCCATTTCTTTGGACGGACCAATCAGAAGCAAGCATCCGGGAGTTACAAGTCAAGAGATTCATGGCATTTAACCCATGAAACTCCTCCCATCATGGCGATTAAAGGCGATTAAATGCCCTCAATCTCCTCCGGCCAATCAGAAGCCAAGAAAAATGAGTTACAAAATAAAGAATTCAATTCTGTAACTCCTCCCTTTATGTAGCTTTATGACAATCAAAGCTCATAAACCCTCCTAAATGGCTACCTAAAAGCCTATAAATAGGAGAGCTCTCCAAGAAGAAAGGATCATCAGAAAAAAGCACAAACACACAGACAGACAAAGCACAGAAATCCAGAGAAAGAAAAAAGAGAGAAAACTCTGCGGAAGTTCTACACCGACCACCGCAACAAGGTGACAAAAGTCCCTTGGGGGGTACCCCCCCAAGGTCCTTGCCTTCTCCTTCTGCCGCCAATGGCTTAGACATGGCTTTTTAAGCCCGTCTACTCGGCTTTTCATTGGACATAGGACCTTCTTTTGGTCTTTGTTCTCTAAAAACCTGAGGTTATAGCCAAGACAAGCAAATCAATAGCATCCTCTATTCTCATCTGCATGGATGATGGCGAAGCCCACATATGGCTTGCGACCATCAATCTAAACGGGTCCCCCACAATCTCCTGAGAAGTTAGATCCTCCTTTTCTTGCTTTTCATTGTAGTTTGTAGTTTGTATTTTTTCAAAAGAGACAAAAATCACAACTCTTGTCTTTCATTATTGATAAGGATTGTAAATCGGCTATAAACGCCAAAATCGGCTATAAATGCCAAATATCGGCTATAAACGCCAAAATCGGCTATAAATGCCAAAAAAAACTCGCCTTTCACGGCAAACCAAGAAAAATGTCTCTTTTCTTAAATATATGTGCAAATGAAAAACTTGAAAGAAGTTGATTTCATTTTTACTTGCGAAGGTTGATCTCCGGATCACCACTTGCAATTCCAAGTAAAATAGAAAATCTGGCACACCCTCACAAAAAAAAGAAATGTTGATGCACGCCCCTGCCCCCCGGTTACGAAAGGGTCGGAACCAAACGGACTCCCACGTCCGCCGACCTCGGTAGGAACCAAGCAGGAGCGCGGTCCATCATGCCTGAAGTTCGAAGCTTTTTAGGATTGACAGGCTATTACAGGAGTTTCGTCAAGGACTTCTCAAAAATAGCGGCTCCACTAACGAAACTAACTCGAAAAGACGTCCCTTTCCAATGGGATGATACTTGTGAGTCTAGTTTCCAAACCTTGAAACAAAAACTTGTCTCAGCTCCAATATTGGCCTTACCCGAAGGAAGAGGTGGATTTGAGATCTACTCAGATGCCTCAGGTGTGGGCTTAGGATGTGTATTGATGCAACATAGGAAGGTCATTGCCTATGGTTCTCGTCAATTGAAAGAGCATGAGAAAAATTATGCTACCCATGATCTTGAGCTCGCAGCGGTTGTGTTTGCATTGAAACAATGGAGACATTACTTGTATGGTAAAACTTTCGAAGTTCACTGTGATCACAAGAGTCTTCAGTATTTATTCACTCAGAAGGAAATTAATCTGAGGTAACGCCGTTGGTTAGAGCTGATCAAAGACTACGACTTTCCATTTAAATATGTACCCGGAAAAGGAAATGTCGTAGCTGATGCATTAAGTCGAAAGACTGCTGAAATAGCATCATTGAAATGGGGATGGAATCAACTTGATGATTTCAAGGATATGGATGTGTCCATTGAGGCAGTAAGTGACCAAGCAATGCCTATGGCAATGTCCGTGTTCGAACCAATTATTATCCAACAGATTAAGGTTAGGCAGTTCGATGATCCGGAATTGGTAAGGATCAAAGACAACATTGTTGCAAGGCCGGACTTTGTGTTAGAGGATGGAGTTCTTTACTTCAGAGACAGATTGTGTGTACCAGCAGAAAATAATTTGAAACAAGCAGTGATGTATGAAGCACATCATGCTAGATACTCTATGCATCCTGGAAGCACAAAGATGTATAGGAATCTCAAGGATATGTTTTGGTGGAATAATATGAAGCGAGAAATTGCCGGTTATGTAACTTCCTGCTTGACTTGTCAGCGTGTGAAGGCTGAACACCAAAAGCAACCTGGCTTGCTTCATCCACTAAACATTCCTAGATGGAAGTGGGAACACATTACCATGGACTTCGTATCAGGTTTGCCAAGGACGAGGAAACAACACGATGCCGTATGGGTGATCGTGGATCGTCTTACGAAGTCTGCACACTTCCTACCGATTAAGAAGGATATTGGTTTCAGTGATATGTCCAGATTGTTTACCAGTGAAGTGATTCGATTGCATGGAACACCGGTCTCGATTGTTTCCAATTGAGATAGTTGGTTTATTTCTGCATTTTGGCAATCCTTCCAGAATTCGATGGGTACTAGACTTAAGTTTAGTACTGCTTATCATCCACAGACTGATGGACAATCAGAACGGACTATCCAAACCTTAGAAGACTTGCTTCGTGCCAGTATATCTGATTTTGGGAGTGATTGGGATGACCATTTAGCATTATGTGAATTTGCATACAACAACAGCTATCACTCCAGCATTGAGATGGCACCATTTGAGGCTTTGTACGGTCAAAGATGTAGGACTCCAGTGAGCTGGGAAGAGGTGGGAACTCGAAGTTTCCATGGTCCTACGATTATTGCTGAAACAGCAGAGAAAGTACAGAGAATACAAGATAGGTTGAAGATTGCTAGATCAAGGCAGAAAAGCTATGCTGACAATCGTCGGCGTGATCTAGAGTTCGCCATTGATGACATGGTCTTTTTGAAGACTTCACCAATGAAAGGCACTGTCCGATTCGGGCAGAAATGAAAACTTTCCCCAAGATTCATTGGACCTTTCAAGATCCAGAGTCGAATTGGAAATGTGGCTTATCGTTTGGATTTACCAGCAGAACTCTCCGGTATCCACAATGTATTTCATATTTCGATGCTTCGAAAGTACGTACATGATCCTTCACATGTCATAAAACATGAAGAGATCCAAGTGTTTCCAAACACCACGTATGTTGAGAAGCCAACTCAGATCATTGATACCAAGGAGGCGGTTCTGCGTACTCGTACGATCAAATGGGTCAAAGTGCTTTGGGCACATCATGGACCTAATGAGGCTATATGGGAGCTTGAAGAGCAATTGGCTCGAAAGTATCCCGAACTATTCGTACAGGTACATATGAATTCACAATTGTTATATACTTTTGAATTCATTAGTTACTATATGAGTTTCATTAAAATTGTATAGCATTCGGAGGACCAAATGATTCTAAAAGTTTTAGGGAATTGTGAGACCCCTTCCCGAGTTAATCTTGATTAACTCTAATTAATCGAGCTTAAGAAGGATTAAGCGTGATTAGTTAACTTAAATGTGATTAATGATTAAGTTGGATCAAATTGATCTCAAAAGAAGGATTAAAGTCTGATGACATAATTTGGAAGGCATGAAATTCATTAAGTTGAGTTTTAGACTCAACTTAGTGAATTAAAGGACTTTTCCGTAAATACAAGTTTATATGTAGTTTGTCAAATTTGGTGAAACTTTATACTATCATGTGTATTTCAATGAGTACATGAACTTTCATAATACACATGATTTCATTTGGATTAAGATGGAACAAGTGGATCTTCATTTGACTTAAAATGAAATTTAGTTAACTAATGGGGGTTTAAATACAAAAAGTGTGTTATGACTCATGTTCAAGTAAGCATGAGCTGCTGAGATGAGAGAAGGAACTGTATGCCAGCAGCTGGCTTCTTCCTTCTTCCTTCTTCTTTGTTCACTTCATTGTTTTCTTTCTTTTCTTTCTTCATTTTCTCATTAACAAACAACAAGGAAAGGTTTTGTGAAGAATTGTTTGAAGAAGATCTTCATCATCTTCATTTTCTTCCTTGGAATTGCAAAGTTTGGATTGAAGAAACTTGATCTCAAGCTCAAACTACACAAAAATGGTTTTTGTGGATTTAACATCAAAAGAGGCAAGTACTTACATGTATTTATTATTTATGTTGTGTTTGAGTGTTTAGAACTCAAATAGACCAAAAGCCAGAGATTTGGCTTCAGCAAATATGAAGCTCTAACTGAGCTTCTGGGCGTCTGTCGGTCGACCGATCGGTCAACCGACGAGTGAACCGACAGGTTAAAACCTGTTGTTTTTCAGTGAAATCCAGCTCTCTGGATTTTGGACCGATGCATCATCGGTCAGCCGATATGATAAGGTCGGTCGACCGACAATATGAAGACTTAGTTCAGTAAATTCCAGCTCTCTGGAATTTGAACCGATGCATCATCGGTCAACCGACCTGAAGCTCTCAGTCAACCGACAGGTGACCGACGACCTGACCGACAGGTGCAGAAATGTATTTAATTGAAGCCTAATGTATAAAGGCTGAAATCTGTTAATGTCTAAGCCTTCATAGGTGTAAACTTAATTTTCCGAATACATGATTAACAAATGATATTCATCCCAAATAGTATGTGTATTGGAAAATGACGGTTTCACTCATTTGTTTGGCTTAGAAGTCTGAATAGAATTGATTAATTGTCACATGAACTTAGTTCTTAACTCATTGAGTGAACTATACTGATTATGAATAGCATAATGAACCATTTCTGCTGCAGCGGATGTTTGAGGTGTTCCGGAACCTCGTGGAAGTTAGTGATCTCTGATCAAGATACTGACGTATTCCATACCATTTGATAACCATTGAATAAAGAGTGTCTACGTAGATATCAATTGACTGATATTACTGGATCCGTTAATATGAATGAAATGTTATATGAACTGAATTGTTTCAATGGATTATGTGATAGCTAGAACTATCATAACATATATGTATTTGTTGAACCGTTGTGTTTATGGTACTATGGATGAATGTCACAGGCCCAGATGCCCGTGCCGGTCCTGCCGAGGCCGTGCCGCCAGCGGAAGATGCCCGCCCAATACCTCTAGGAGGTTTAATCAAGTGGATCTGATCCCGGAGTGCGAATGAATAATTTTGAAATGTATATAGTTTTGTAATGTAAGTGAAGTCCCCGTATTGTATTAAGTATACGGTGGTTGACTTCATTATTGAATATAGAACTGAATGTGTATATTGGACTTTACTTTTTGTAAAGCTTTTATGTCAATGTATATTTTCTGCAATTTTATACATTTGACAGGTATTGTAATTGATATCCCTTGTGAGTTTCGTATTAACTTTTGATAACTCGGAATTGACAGGAGTAAGTATGCATTAACGACTCGGGGTTTGTCTGAGCTAGTCAAATCCGGGACCGGGTCGTGACAAAAACTAAGACTCTAGAGGTGTAGTATGCTTCATAATCTTATTCTCTTGTCAGTAAAGCTTGTATTAGCCCATGGCTTTGTCACAAATCTCAAACTTATTGATTTCTCTTCCAGGGGTAATTTTTAATTTTTTTTTCTTCACTTAATTTTGGAGTCTCTTGGGTAGATTTTCAGGAAATCTCCCAAAATCAAATATTTTGAAGTAGAAAGAATTAAAAAAAAAATACTAAATGGAAAGTGCTCCAAAAACTTTTAAGTAAAAATATATAGTATGTGAAGGCACAAGAGCGTGGCATGTGTCTTACCTAAGAAATTCTCTTTATTAAGGTGGGGGCATTTGAGTTTTATTATGATAAATGTCTTCTTAGTTTAGTTTTAGAGGTAGTAAGAAAATAGAAATATTATATTTAGTTTGGGTTTTCAATGTTTTAGCTTATTCTCTTTTGCCTTCTTTGCAAGCCTGTGCATTGCAAGGATCATAAGCTAGCATAGAGATATCTTAAATTGAACCTACTTCTTTTCATTCCTATAGCTTATTTCCTCCACTCGTCATCCCTTTGATACTTTTTTTTTTCTGTTTTTTTCAAATCACTTTAATACTTACTAGCATTAAATCCCGTGCGATGCACATGTTAAGTTTCATCCAAATTAAATTATTAATTATCATTAATAATAAATTAACAATATATCATTAATTTATATTAAGACGATGAGTCAAGATTGGAGTGAAATGGCCTACCACAATTTAAGGGCCCATGAAAACTTTTTCATTTGAACAGTAAAATATATAAGAATTTGGCTCTCTTGCATAATTCAACAAATCCATGTAACTTACAATTGTGCTGCTTATACTTCATGAGATGTAGAAACAATCAAATATTGAACGGTAAAAAACATAATTTATCAGATTTTGAACAATAAAACAACATAATTTATCCTCATGCGAATATAAAGTGCAATAGAAGCAGGCTTGGATGTCTTTCCCTACCTATCATTGAATGATGTCTTTCCCTGCTTATCCTGAATGATGCTCCAATTTATTCAATGTCAATTTGAAAATAAAATACTTTTTTTTTTTTTTGTATTTCCAATGTACTCATGCTCTATATGCATCAAAAGTGATCCTATTAAAATGAAAGTAAAAAACTTGTCATATGAGTACACAGACAAATGAATGCATCGTGTGAGAATGTTTAGCTTTCAAAAACCTCAATGTGGAATAATAATTATTAAAAAATATAAATGCAATTATTATCAGTAGTACAAAGTAAGATGTTTAACTTAATTTGAAGTTTGCACATATTTGTCATGCAAGCTCAAAAAAAAAAAAAAAAAATTGTGGAAGTTCTCCATATTTGATGATCACAAAGGTCAGTTAGTCGACTTTTTGCTTTGCAAGGAATCAAGCGCAGAAAACAATCAGAAACATGTCATTAAATATATGAAAATCAGGCCACAAATTCAACAGAGAGAATAATCAGAGAATGTATGACACCCATTTCAATCAAAAATCAATAATTTGGATCATACTTAATCTATGCATCTGGGATTTAATGTCTGACACCCATGTCAATAAAAATTCAAGAGAAGTCGAGAATAATGCAAAAACTATATTGGAAATCCATTTCATACGACAGTATACTGTAGGGGTGTTCATGGACATGTCCCAGCCGGCTCTGGCCCGGGCTTGGATCTTAAATTTTACTACTTGGGCGGGCTTGGATTATTTATTTAGACCCATTTAATAAATGGGTCAGTCTTGGATTGATTGGTAGAGAGCCCAAGCCCGGCCAGGCCCAACCATAAAACTAATTGTAGAAAAAGAGAGGGAGGCAGCATTTGAACATATGACATATCACTGAGGCACAACTAACCAAACCAGTTGAAATAAAGCTTTTGGCACGTACAACAAGTGGCTTGAACACCCCTAGGTTCAAGGTGGGAATGGACATGTATATTGTGACTTGAATCCATCTCAAAAAGAGTATGGATTTTTAGGGTGTGTTTTGAATTGTGTGATTCAGATGTTCCCATGTTCCTACGAGATGAGGCCATGAGAAACATGTTTGGTTAGTGTAAATTATTGTTCCCAATTTTAGTCTCACGGAAAAGAATCTCAAGATCTTAACCCACTGGCATAAGAAAGTTTAAACAAAAAATCTTTGTTTTTTTTAAGAAACAACTTTCTGGCACAGTTGGTTCCTACTTATATCTTATCTTTTACATTTTAAATAGGTCATTTAAAAAGATTTCAAATCCTCTCACTTATCCTAATGGTAGGCCCCATGTTCACAATCCCAAAGAATGTGACCCCACTTTGTAATTATTAAAGGTGGGTCACATGGTCACTATCACAAAAGGTGGACCCATATATATTATAATTCTTATAATGGTGGGGCCACATTATAAGGCCCCATGTTCTAATTTCTAAAGGTAGGTACCACTTGTGATTTCTAAATGTGGGTCATGTATTTACAATCAATCAAAAGATGACCCCACATTATAAATTCTATAAAGGTGGGCCCATATTGTAAATCCTATGAACGTATCCCCATATTGTAATTTCTAAAGGTAGGCACCATATTGTAATTTCTAAAGGTGGGTCATGTGTCCACAATCACAAAAAAATGTGTCACCACTTTGTCATTCTAAAATGTGGGTCACATGATCATGATAACAAAAGGTGGACCCATATTGTAAATCTTATGAATGTGGGCACAAATTCTAATTTCTAAAGGTGTGTACGATGTTGTAATTTTTAAAGATGGGTCCCATATTTACAATCACAAAAAGGTGGCCCCACATTATAATTCCTATAAAGTGGGCCCATATCGTAAATCTTATAAATATGGGCAATGTGTTCTAATTTTTAAAGGTGGTACCAAGTTATAATTTTACAGGTAGGTTCCATATACGACAATAATAAAGTGCTGCAAATAATAAAAGGTGGGTCCCACATTATAAATCATATGATTCTCTTGCTTCCGTTCTTTGGAACAAAACTTTTATAATATTACCAAACAAGTTATGGACAACATATTCTCAACAGAATAATTTAATATAACGTTGCCAAACAAGATCCGGAGAGTATAGTCTCGGCACAATCCGATCTCAGCACAACCTGATCTGAGTACAAAATTAGGAACAACACGAGAACGATGCCAAACAAGCCCTTATATTTTTCTCATGAATTTTGATATATAGACTTGTGTTAATGGATAGAGTACTTCTAAAAGAAAGTGTGTTTTCAAATCCTTTCACATGCATTTAAATTCATATAAATTAATTTTGTCTAGCATCACATATTATAAGTCTTTCATAGGGCGAGGTATGTGTGAAAAGGGATGGGGCATTACATTTGGGCTTGGAGCTGTGAAATTAGAGACCGTAAGAATAAGAAGTTGCCCAATTGGTTGGAAATTCCGCTTCTCACTTTAGTGTACAAGGTTCGAAAACCTTAGATGGCATGTGGGAGCAAGTGTTATATCTCCTAGAATAGAAAAAAAAAATTTCACTGTGAGAGTAAATATTATCCATAGGGATGGAGTTTCATGTTGCGGGAGCATTTATTATTCTAGCCGCTATGGACAGTTGACTTATTCTGCTAAATCAGTTTTGAACTCCTTTCAATCATGGCAAGTTGAACATGTTAGGAGGGATGCAAATATGGTGGCGCACAAATTGGCAAAGGAATTAAGCTCTGACCGACATATCATATATGGAGAGATTGTGTTCCACAATTTATTCATGATCTTGTAATCCACGAATGTGATGTTTCTGATGAGTCTTAGGGGTCGTTTGTCTACATCCATTTACATATGTAAATGGTGAATATTTGTAATATTTACGTATCAATCATGTTTATTTACAATTATTTACGCATCTTGCATGTAAATCAGATGTGTAAATGGTGTGAAAATGAGCCCATTTTCACACCAAGATTTGAACACCTATTGAGGTGCGCTTTCGAAGAATACTCGTTGTTGGAGTCAGACAGTTTGGTGTTGGGGCATTTCCGTGAAATGTGGTTCTAGGTTGGAAACCCCCTCCAATGCATTAGACTAAAAGAGGTCTCAAAGTTTGGGCATTTCCATGAAAGAGGTTCTGGGTTCGAAACCCCCCTCCAACACATTAAAAAAATTAATAATAAAAGAGGTTTCAAAACGGATGATTTTAAGAGACAAGATTTGTAAGACAAAAAACTTATTAGAAGATTAAAAGTAGCTCCAATGATTTTAAAGGACAAAGTCTGTAAGACAAAATACATATCGATAATAAAAATTTTAAGGGAAAATCTACAAGATAAATATCTCAATGATTTTTCTATATCAACTTTTAACTAATTAATTACCTCATTATTTTAGTTTTCTTCCAATATCTCAATGATTTTTCTAAAGTCATTTATTATTGCAATACTTTACAAATCTTTAAACATGTATATATGAATGTAAAAGAGAAGAAATAATGTATTTTATATAGCATTATGTCATCATTCAAAAATAAATATTAGCATAAAGCCTATGAGATGCGTGGGTTAAGTTTTATGCAAATTGAGTAATGAATTAAGATCAATATTGAATTGAATATCAATTAATAAAAATATTAATAATAATGCTATTTGCTTAACCATCAAAATATAAATTCATATTTAATTAACCAAACATGTTGGAATGTATTTTTGTGAAGGTGATCACTGATAGAAATGTATTTTTTTTTAAAGTATATTTCATGTTGAAAGACATGCTCTTTTTGAAGGATCTAAAATGTAAATGAAAATTTTGATATAGAATTGACCTTTTTTCTCCTTTTTTAAATTATTATATTAGAATTTAATTTAATTAATAATAAGTATTGATGATTTACAAAATCTTTTAATACATTTACACTTATCATTGAAATAAATATGGTAAAATAAATCACATATGTAAATGATGCGAAAATAGTGTTATTAGACAAACGTTGTAAAAAAAAAGCATGTGTAAATATTACATACTTAAAATTTGAATATTCATCATTTACATGTGTAAATTGTATTTACATATCCCATGTTTAAAAGACAAAAGACCCCTAAATACAATATGATATTTTCTATAAAAAAAAGGATGAGGTCTCTAATGGGTCCCACCCGAAATTCTATAATAGCTTTATTAATAATAGCCAATGACTATTTATAAGAATATAATGGCTCACTAATCACACCTAGCTATAATTGAAAATTAAAGCACATAATAGTAAGAATTCTAATCAAACACAATATTATCCTAATAAAACCCAAATCAATTCTCATCCTAATTTAAGATGAACTAATCCTTTCTATAATCAACCTTCTTTACAATATGCTCTATTAGATACTGAGTATGGATTTGACTCTCTCATAATTTTTATCACAAAATCCTGTTGCATGTACTGGATAGAGTATATCTAATAAGATTTAGAGAAGTGGGGGGTTGTGATTTCAAATCCGCTTATGTATATCCTTTCAAGGGTTAGGTATGACAAGATAACCTATCTTGGCTCAGACAAAGTAGGTGTGAGTCGAGGTTGGTTTGGGTTTAGCCCGACCAATTCCAAATCGGATCCATTTTCATTATGGGTTAATAGCCAAATTAAATTTGATAGTATCAAAATGTAAAAGGCTTGGCCATAAGAGAGATGAGGGGAGTGGCTTTTCAAATTACCCAAAAAGGAAATTGTAGAAACTAAAATGACTTTTCATTTTCCAAGGAAGAATATTTCACACCTCTAGATAGGGGTGCTCATGTACTGAGCTAGCCCGGCCCCAACCCGCTTTGTAGTGGGGGACTCTAACACATGCACTTTCGTAGATGCACAGGCAATACAACCACTTAGATATTATATGTGTGGGGATATTTCCGAGCCACCAAAGATCGCCAGCTCAGCAGGACTTGGCCTCCCCCCGGCAGCGCCGCCTCCTCTCTTAGCGAGTCTTGGTCTCGGCATCTTCCAGCTCTCAGCTCGGCCATCTCCATCTCGGCAAGGTGCTCCCACCTCAGTCCAAGTATTCCATCGCGGCACTCCTGCCAGGTCTCCAACCAAGTCGAGGTCGCTCCCGACCTCGGTCATTCCTGACCTCGGTTCCATGTACCAACCCAGGTCACTCTCAACCTCGATCATGCATCTCGGCAGTTGTACTTAGAGACTGACCAGAACGGATACTGCCATCTATCCTCCCATGGACACTCAAGTACGCTACAAGACGTGCAACAAGACAAGGGCACCGCCCGTATCTACTGACAGATTGCCCTCCACAGCTCCTAAGGCGCCAGGATATGGCTTGATGAAATAAGTGGGCTACGATGGGACTGTCATTGATGTCAAAGTAGGCCACGATGGGACAGTTAACTACCTCTCTGCCTCCTCTTTTCCTCTATATAAACACATCTACAGCTACAGAGCAAAGTGGAGAAGGGGAGGCCATGAACACTCTGGTACGCCCATCTTCTTCCCCAAAAATCTCCATCCTTTGCTTAGTTTCCATACTAACTTAGGCATCGGAGAGCCCTGCGCTGCCCACAGCCAGGGTCCTCTGACCTTCTTCTTCCTCCCCCTTCAGGTTTCAGGCAGGCAGCGGTTCTTCCCAATGAGCTCCAGCTCCATCCTCTTATTCTTGTGAGTCTCAAAATCACTACCCCTCGGTCTGTGGATTTTTGTGCACTTACAATTGGCGCCGTCTGTAGGAAAATGATCAAAAAGTCATCTTCCCAAGCACCATGCCTCGAAGAACCGGAAAGGGGAAAAAACCATCTACATCTTCGATGCAGCTGCCTCCGGTCCCTCGTCAGAAGAGGTCCGGAGCAAACTCAAGTTCAGCGAGCGTCCAAGTGCCGGAAACTCAATTAGGTTCATCCTCTAGGGGGGTGGCAGCACCTTTTCGACGAGATAACCTTCGGCTGGAGTTTTCCCGGCAAAAGGATCCCCAGCCAGACAAATCCCACCATCGGATTGACGACGACAACCCGCTCCTCGCGAAGATCAAGGCTCAAAACCTTGCCATCCAAGTGCAGGATGAGTTGATCCATCGACTTCAGCAGCAGCTAGAAGATGGGGCAACCTCAGCTCCATCCTCCAATCCCTCAATGAAACTAAGACGAAGACCGGAGGAAAATGCAGATCTCAAAGAGCGGCTTGATCGACACATCGAACAAGCAATCCAGCATGGGAAAACAATCAAAAAGTCATCTTCCCAAGCACCATGCCTCGAAGAACTGGAAAGGGGAAAAAACCATCTACATCTTCGATGCAGCTGCCTCCGGTCCCTCGTCAGAAAAGGTCCAGAGCAAACTCTGGTTCAGCGAGCATCCAAGGGCCGGAAACTCAATTAGGTTCATCCTCTAGGGGGGTGGCAGCACCTTTTTGACGAGATAACCTTCGGCTAGAGTTTTCCCGGCAAAAGGATCCCCAGCCAGACAAATCCCACCATCGGATTGACGACGACAACCCGCTCCTCGCGAAGATCAAGGCTCAAAACCTTACCATCCAAGCGCAGGACGAGTTGATCCATCGACTTCAGCAGCAGCTAGAAGATGGGGCAACCTCAGCTCCATCCTCCAATCCCTCAATGAAACTAAGACGAAGACCGGAGGAAAACGCAGATCTCAAAGAGCGGTTTGATTGACACATCGAACAAGCAGTCCAGCAGAACTTGGAGATGGCCGGTCTCACTCGAGCTCGGCTGAACTCATACGATCTCGGCACATCTCCCCTCTCTCGCGAAATAAGAAACTTATCCCTCCTAGAAGGTTTCAGCGCCCCGAGGTTTGTCCTTTACGACGGAACCTCGGACCCAGTAGCACATCTCCGGCACTGCACTCTGAGAATGTCGATGTGGGGCGACAACTGTCTCCTAAACTGCAGAGTCTTCTCTTCAGGTCTCGGTGACCTCCCCCTAAAGTGGTTCTGCACACTCCCGCAAGGATCAATCACAAGTTGGCAGCAGCTCCGGAATTCCTTCATGGCGAAGTTCCAAGCTCATAAAGTCATCCCGAGGTCGCACGCCGACCTGATGGCCCTTAGAATGAAGCAAACTGAGCACGTCACGCAGTTCGCCAAAAGGTTCTGGACTGTCTACAGCCAAATCGAAAGCGCCTCAAATACAATAGCAGTCTTCTCCTTCCATCAAGCTCTTCTGCCAGGCAATGAACTTCAGAGAGACTTGGCCTTGCACCCTGTGGTCACGATGAAGGCATTGATAGCCAAGTGAACCGGTTCGTCATGCAAGAAGCAGACGAAGCCCGAGCTCTAGAACGCTTTGACATCTACGAAAGCAACCAGGCGATCTCTAGCTCGACAGATGTCTCCAGCTCGGCTGATATATCCATCTTGATAGATGTCTCCAGCTCGGCAGATGTCTCCAGCTCGGCTGATATATCCATCTCGGCAGATGTCTCCAGCTCGACAGATGTCTCCAGCTCGCCCAAAGTCTCCTCCAGCTCGGGGGGCAGCTAGATGTCTCCTATCATCACTTAGCTTCGACCGCCCGTCAGCTTCGATCGCACGACCCTCTACCGTCAATTCTGGCGGCACGGTCCTCTACTGTCAGCTTCGATGGCGCCGTCGGCTTCGATGACATTGGCACGACCCTATACTGTCGGCTTCGATCGTACGACCCTCTACCGTCATTTCGACGGCACGGTCCTCTGCTGTCAGCCTTGATTGCACGGTCCTCTACCGCCATTAGTCATCCAGGCCACCCGCATCTTTGCCGCGCTCTAGATCTCGATATCTTGCATCTCGGCAGCAGCACCAGATCTCGACTTCGTGCATCGCGGCGGCAGCGCCAGATTCTCGGCTACGCGCCCCCACCTCATGTTGGTGTCGCCCTCGTGCTAGCTACGCGCTTCACGCTGGTTCGGCCTCATGATGGTCTTGGCCTCATGCTGGTTCAACCTCATGTTGGTGTCGCCCTCGTGCTAGCTACGTGCTTCACGCAGGTTCGGCCTCATGCTGGTATTGGCCTCATGATGGTCTCGGGCTACGTACCCCCACCTCATGTTGGTGTCGCCCTCATGCTAGCTACGCTCTTCACGCTGGTTCGGCCTCATGCTGGTTCAACCTCATGTTGGTGTCGCCCTCGTGCTAGCTACGCGCTTCACGCAGGTTCGGCCTCATGATGGTCTCAGGCTACGCTCCCCCACCTCATGTTGGTGTCGCCCTCGTGCTAGTTATGTGCTTCACGCTGGTTCGGCCTCATGCTGGTTCAACCTCATGTTGGTGTTGCCCTCGTGCTAGCTGCGCGCTTCACGCAAGTTCGGCCTCATGATGGTCTCAGGCTACGCGGCCCCACCTCATGTTGGTGTCGCCCTCGTGCTAGCTACTGGTCGCACGTAGGTTCGGCCTCATGATGGTCTCAGGCTACGCGCCCTCTCAGCCTTATGCTGGTGTCGCCCTTGTGCCGGCTACGGGCCGCACGCAGGTTCGGCCTCATGATGGTATCAGGCTACGTGCCCTCTCAATCTCATGCTGATCTCGGCCATATGACATCTCGGCAGAAACACCACGCTCCAGCAAGCAGCTCCAAGACATAAGTGTCATGATACTTAGCTTCCGACCTCAAACAGTTAGAAGACTCTAAGAGGTCAGAAGCTAGGGGGCTATTGTGTGGGTATATTTCCGAGCCAGCAAAGATCGCCAGCTCAGCAGGACTTGGCCTCCCCCCCGGCAGCGCCTCCTCCTCTCTCAGCGAGTCTTGGTCTCGGCATCTTCCGGCTCGGCCGCGTACCTCAGCTCGGCCAACTCCATCTCAGCCAGGTGCTCCCACCTCGGTCCAAGTATTCCATCGCGGCACTCCTGCCAGGTCTCCAACCAAGTTGAGGTCGCTCCCGACCTTGGTCATTCCTGACCTCGGTTCCATGTACCAACCTCAGTCACTCTCGACTTCGATCATGCATCTCGGCAGTTGTACTTAAAGACTGACCAGAACGGATACTGCCATCTATCCTCCCATGGACACTCAAGCACGCTATATGACGTGCAGCAAGACAAGGGCACCGCCCGTGTCTACTGACAGATCGCCCTCCACAGCTCCCAAGGCGCCAGGATATGGCTTGATGAAATAAGTGGGCTACGATGGGACTGTCATTGATGTCAAAGTAGGCTACGATGGGATAGTTAACTACCTCCCTGCCTCCTCTCTTCCTCTATATAAACACAGCTACAGCTACAAAGCAAAGTAGAGAAGGGGAGGCCATGAACACTCTGGTACGCCCATCTTCTTCCCCAAAAATCTTCATCCTTTGCTTAGTTTCCATACTAACTTAGGCATCGGAGAGCCCTACGCTGCCCACAACCAGGGTCCTCTGACCTTCTTCTTCCTCCCCCTTCATGTTTCAGGCAGGCAACGGTTCTTCCCAAAGAGCTCCAGCTCCATCCTCTTATTCTTGTGAGTCTCAAAATCACTACCCCTCGGTCTGTGAATTTTTGTGCACTTACATTATCTATAAGATATTTTTGTCCTTTTCTTTTCTTGAAACTGCTACTACACCCACAAGTATTTTCTCCAAGATATTTTTATCTTATAATGGGTCCTTTTGTTATCCAAGATATGAAGCCCAATGGCCCACATAAGGAAGACCAAAGTCCAAAGGACCAAAATATGCTTTGGCTTTCGACCTCCAACAGTCTCCACCTTGTATCCTTCACCATCAGGGATCCGTAAGAAATCAATTCCAACCAAATGCATGAAATGGGCTCTTGGCATGTTTGTCTACCCGCATTTCCGTGGAAAAGGTGTGAAAATCTGGCTACCTTTTCATAACAAGGATTTTTCCCATTTGGTGTGGTGGCTTTCCCTCGAGGAAAAATGTAAAAAAGGAGCTAAATTCTTGTGATTCCGATCAAAGACATTTTGTATGGGTGTCCAAAAAAGGATTTCTTTGAAAAGGAAAAAGTTAGCGGGGTTGGTTTTCTGCTTAGGGTATGTTTGTGTACATGGTTTTCCAGAATAAAAAAAAAAAAAAGGAAGCTAAAGAGATTCTCCACAAGGAAAAGCAAAAAATCGAAGTGCGTTTTCCTCGATTCTAAGGACAATCTATTCTGAGGGAGGGGGGTTTTGGACCTACTCTTTTCCGCGGTACACGAAAGACTTTCTGTGAAATCAGAGTTCAATAGCGCTGCACAAATGCGCCCTTAATGACTTTCTAAGTGTATTTATTACTGTGATTGAATCCTAAGGGGGTTTGTGTAGGAAAAATAAAACCCGAAAGCAAAAACGATAGCGGAAAAGATACAGCAGATCACATTGATTTGAAGCCTTTTCACAAGATCAAAACCGATCAAAATGCAAAACCTAAGCTCTCATATCAAGTGCTAGTCCTAGATGGAATAGATACAGATCTAATCAATGTATTAATGTGAATTCCAGTGTCAGGTAGACCCTGTAAATGCTAGCTTCTGCCTTCTAAATGGGTATATGGGATCCCAAATCGCTTAAATAAGCAATCCCAAGGAGTCAAGATTATTGTAGAAGTCTACCCCTCCTAGAATCCCTCATCACTTGACCAACAAGAGAGTTAGGTCACGATTGAGATAGACGCTGATGCAAAACTCTTTACCAAGAGTTCAATCGCAATCCAAACTCTCCAAGGGTCCCGGATTAAAGCTAAATCAGGAGATCAACCTTGGCCCCAAGGATCCCGTAGCAGACAAGCCACATGATTTCTAACCGTCAATAGTCCAAATAATTGCCAAATTGGTGTTGGTGACAATTGATGGGGCTTAAGTGAGTGCAAAGAATTATTTAGACTTGTAAAATGTTAGACCCCACTATACCTAATGAGGGAGAAAGAAAAGGAGCTGTGTGGAAAGAAGAGAGAAGGCAGGAGGAGAAGAAAGCAGTGTGACCCCAAAAGTCAAAAGGCCATCTCCTCTCTGGAACGAAAAAGAAAAAATGAATGGTAAACAAAATCAATAGGAAATGCAAAGGACAAACATAGATGCGTAGCACATTAAAGAAGCTACCCCATGTAAAGGAGAACACAACCAAATCCAAGAAAAGAAGTGAGGAATATTAAAATTTGAGAACTTTCCATACGTTTCTTTCTTAGAACATGTCAAACCAACATCTCTTCTTAAATATATGTAGTAGTAGTAGTTAGAAGAAAAGTAGTGTTAGCAACCTCTCTCCTCACATTTCTCATGAACCGTGGAATCGTGTTGGGCTTTTATGGTGAGTAGTAGGAGTTGTTAACTGCCCTTCCTTTTGTTCACCATCATCTTCTGCTTCCTAATTTTTTCAGTGTCTGTCTAGGCCTTTTCAAGTAGAGATGAAGAGGACCTTGAACAAGGAAGTTTGCATGAAACATGCATGTGTAAAGAGTGCTTCTTCAGAGCATGTCAAAAGAGCTACCCCACCTTCTTTCTTGTTGAAAACACACACTCTGGTGGAAGATCCCCCAACCAATGACATAATCTCATGGAACGATCAAGGGAACACATTCATTGTGTGGCGCCCAGTGGAGCTTGCCCGAGATCTCCTCCCCACCCTCTTCAAGCACAGCAATTTCTCTAGCTTTGTTCGCCAGCTAAACACTTATGTACGTTGTATATAATATACATAGATGGAAACATTCTTGAGATGTTTACTATTTCTCTCTCTTGGGGTAGCAGTAAGCAGCTCATATATAACTTGAGATGTTTGCATGGCAATGAACCTTCATCCTCTGTATTGAGATACTACCAGGCTAATAGGCTCTAGCTTGTAGAGGCTTCTCTCTCTCTGGCTTTACTTATTGGATCTTCTTGTTCTTGCATATGTGTTTGTACTTTGTATAGTATTTCAAAACGTGCAACACCCAAAACTTTTCGTTTTCTTAGCTATGGTTTTAAGACCCGGTTTCAGTCATTTTATTGGCCAAAGATCAGCCAATATATCAGAACTTATGACATGAGTTTTTCTGTTTCTTTTTTGACTAAGAATTTCTAAAAGAAATGACAGAGTAAAAATATAAGTATATATTTTTAATTGTGTTTACTGTGTTTTAGATGTAGATAAAAATATCATGCATAACAGAGGATAAAGATGGTGAGGATGATGTACCAATCATAGTTTTATTTGGAATAAAAACAATGAAAATCGATATCAAGAAAACTTGCCGACTGGGTTGTACAAATCAGTTTTTGGCTGAATTTGAAAACCATGATTTAATTTGTGAATGAATATCTTTGTCATTTCCTTCTTTACTTGACTGATCATAATGATAAGAAGAACCATCATCTCATTTGTTGGTTGCCAGGGATTCAGGAAGGTTGCTTCAGGCCGATGGGAATTCCACAACAGCATGTTCCGACGGGGAGAGAGACGGTTACTATGCGAGATTAAACGGAGGAAAGCATGGGCTAGAAAGCTTCCTCCATCTCTTGTTAAGACCACCATGAAGGAATCCAATGACCATCAAAGGTTTTCATCATCCATGTCCTCATCACCATCGAGTTATGTCAGTCTCAGCTTTGAGAATAAGAGGCTGAAGCAAGAAAATGGCGCTCTCTGCGTGGAGCTGGCGAGTACAAAGAAGAAGTGCAGTGAACTTCTTAATCTAGTAGCTTTTCATTTGAACTCAAAGAAAATGGTAATGGATCAAAGGCCTAAGCTGTTTGGGGTGAGGCTGGAGCTTCCACAGGAAAAGAGAAGGGAACATGAAGAGTTTAGTGAGAATATGAGTGCTTTGTCATCCCAATCTTGAAAATAATAATAACAATAATGCATTAATTTAGAGATTAGAGATATCTTATGGAATATACAAAGCCATTCCCATGTGTTCGTATCACTTTAGATAGTTCATTTGTATTAATTATTATTATCTACGATAATCATCGAAGCTATTGATTTCCCATAGCTTATCCAAATTGCTTTTGTTATACAACCTTGTTTGCATCTAAGATATAAATAATTTCATCGGTTCGGAAAACCAAGAAAATAAACACAAAACAGAACTCAGATGTAGGTGTTTGCATCTTAAGGCTTTGTTTGTTTGCAGCCGTTTACGTGAGTAAAACAACACAGTCCATGCATAACCATTAGGCATATCAATATTGTTGGCACCATTTTATGCAACATATGCGTAAATGGTGGTGTGAAAATGCCATGAAAACATCTGGTTTTGCGCCCAAAATTTTTACACCTCCTACCCTAGTAAACAATCACACATTAACTGTTATTGCGCAATGCTACAGTAACCCGGGTGAGATTTTGGGTCCTCTTGTTTTTTCAATTTGTTGAATCTTATGGGCCCCTAAATCAAGATCCGAATCATTGGTTGTCTTTAAAAGGCCAAAAAATGGCTGAAGATCAAACTTCAGGTCTTGATTCATCATAGATTTTGAAAAATTTGTGGAAAGCGATGAACCCTTGGATATGTACTCAAGACAAACAATGGAATGGGTTGTATATCATTAAGGCATATGAAGAATTTTCCTATCACATGCATAAAAGACAGACAACCCCTTAAGCAGGGTATATAGAAAGTTCTTAGATGACTCAATATAGACTAACCTGCCATCAGAGAAAGGCCAACTTGACTCGTTAGGAAGGACGTAGGCATGTGCGGAAGAAATTTCTTGGAATCAGTAGTCAAGGATTAGTCACGCTGGAACTTGGATTGGGTCATATCCAACCTGGGAGAACCCAAATTTTGACTTGGGATATGGATTTCTTGTGGGCTCCTTTTTGGGGTAAAGCTGATTCCATATTTGATTTCATGTAATTGAGTATCTAGGGTTTCTAAGACTTAGCACTTCCACAAATGGTTAAAAATGAAGAGATAATGACCATCATATAACTGCCCCTTTAATGGAGAATAAATCCAGGGAAGACGGAATTGAATACCCAGTCATCACCCAAATGATTCAAATCCTAGCAAAGTCAATGATCCATCTATGTTGCTACCTTATATCCTTTGCCCCATAACATCACTTCATCCTTCACCTCTTTAATAATCATTCGGTGGAACTCATTTGAGCAGGAATTCCTATGTAGCCAATTCCTAAAAATTCTCTGCAAACAAAAGGCCCTTATGAATTGAATACATAGGCATTCATTAGATAAGCAGTTACAAATGAAAATCAAAGTTGAATCTCAAATAAAAGAAAAATGAGCATCAAATAACATTGCCTTCTAGGAAAATAGAATCAAAAAATGGCTAATGAATACCCATCCACCCCTTGTAATTCAATAAATAGGAAAGTGAAGGTTCAATCTACATCACCTTTCATCCTTCACCCTTCACCTCTTTAAGAATCCTAGCTCATTTCACCAGTAATTCCTTTTGTATTATATTCTTATATATTTTAATGCAAACAAACAAGGCCTAAAATTATTTGTTCTCTCCCATATGCCTAATTAGGATTTGGATTTAAACTCATTCATACGTGAATCTAGATCCTTGACCATATTTCATTCTTGTCAAGAGAGCCCTGACATCACAGATATTGATAGGAATTTTGGACCCTCCACATCAGGATGGAACAGAATTTCAGTTCTAAAGATCTCTGCTGAATCCAGCAAGTTGATAGCTTCCAACTAAACAGAACTTGACCCATCAACAATTAGATAGAACTTGACACATAACAAGAAGTCCCCAGATATTTGTCTCATGACCCAGCCGTAAATCAAGGACCAATACAAGGGCCCCAGCTACATGAGAACCAGCCCCCAAAAAAAAAACTGGGTAAATTCTCTGGGCATGCAGAGTTCTTCCCCTCAAATATGAGTGAGTTCTCAGAAACTCGTTCACGCACAAAGGCAACTGGGAGTCCACAGTTCTAGCCAAAGAGAGTAAATAAGTTTTTTTTTTTTTGGCTTACTGGACACGAGTGATACTATCAATCTCAAGATAACCGGGATCAATCCTCGGACACGTGTGTGATGCCAAGGTGCCAAATACCACTCAACCATGTGTGTTTGTTTAGTTCAATGGCTCCACCTAAACAAATGGCATTTATACAAAAATAAAAGTTCAGGATCCTTAATCCAAGAAAACACCATAGCAAGAAAAGTCAATAAAAGCAAAACGGTACTAACAGGAAGGATCAATCTAAAATCTTGATGGAAATAAGAAAGTTAAAACCTACACTCTCTTGTAAATCCTTTGTTACAAAAGCAACTGTCTCCTTCCAACATCAAACACTATATGAACTCCCATGTACGCACAACACAAGCCTCTGAAAATAAATAATAAGCACAACACAAGCCTCTGAAAATGGGCCAAGGGTAGGCAATAAAAAAACCATTTAGGCCTTCATACAACCCATTAAACTGGTTCTAATACCAAAACACCTTAATCAAGGTACACATGGTTGTTGCACAGTGGTTTGAGTCTCAAAGATGACCTTTAAAGCACCAAAAGGGTCTGTTTGGATGAGAAGATGGGTGGATGAAATGGTTTTTCCACCTGTTTCTACAACCTGTTTTCACATGTAAATGATCCCTTATAGGAATCATGACAAAATAGACACAGCAAGCTTAAGACAGATTTCTTTTTGCCTTGCAGGTCAATGAGTAAATGAAATTTATAATTAGAGTATAAACAATGTTTACTAAGAATTAAAATGGAACTACTAAGAGATGGGTCAAGATTTGCAAACATGAGATACAAACTTGTATCACCATGCATCTTTTACATGACAAATTAGACTAAAAAAAAACCTAAAATCCATTATTGAATGATGACAGACTCAGCCATGATGCCCGTATGAATGCATATGCGCCTCTCTAATATGCAAGGGATATCAAAAACCATATCATCCCTCTAGGCCGTAGGTCCACTGTCCTCTTAGGCCAAAATGCCCGTATGAATGCATATGAGAGCAGTTTCCTTGCTCAATCACCTAAAAAGAGTAAAAAAGGGAAGAAAACAAAAAAGAGCAAATACAATCTGCAGGGTGAAAAAAGGAGAAAAATAAATAAAAGTCCTAAAGGACCGGACGTGCAAAATCAAATTTCTATGGCCATAAATGGGTCACAAGGTCAAACATGCTATTAGCTGCAAAGGGGTGTGAAAAGTCAATACAAATCTGAAACTGTTGAGAAATACAGCTGCTGATAGTTATGAACAAAAATATGGTATTTCAATATGCGGAGACGTTGCTAAAATGACATAGTTTGCACCTTCAATTCTGCAGTTGTAGTTCTTTAAAATGGCCACCTTGTCAAATGGACATCAAGAATTATTCTTTTTAATATGACTCCACGTAGTTTGTCTCAAGACTATCAGTTATGCCATTTGCTTAATGAACTGGAACAAGCCCCTTGGTCTGGTTTGATCATTTCAGTAAAGCTCTCCTGAGTATTGATTAAAGGCAGTGTTTCTGCGCTTCAGATCTCTTTAAATTCCTCATGGGGAACAATCATTCTTATTTCATGTTGATCATATGATTACCATTGAGGACGATGAGTCGATGATAAAGGGTATATGTTGAGTAAGTCCTTACATGAACCATTTGACATGAAAGACTTGGGCTTTAAATTATGTTTAGTACTGAAGACACATATTCCTGCTCTCTACACTTCCTCAATTGAACTATGCTTCCAACATCAACAAGCTTGTCATACGATTGAAAGAGCTTTCTTTAGGTTGACAATTCCTATAATCCTCATTCGTGTCAAATTTCTTTGGCTAGTGTGTGTATGTGCTTATTCCAAAATCTTGAGGTAGCTAGTGAATCAAAGAAATTGGCGATATGAGAGATTTATGCTCGCCGAGTGTGGAAGCCTTCACCAAAATAATCATTGATGTGGTTCCAAATCATGCAACATCAATATCTTCTTAACAGGAACTTCAAGCCCAACCCAACTATGTTTGGTTGTCCCAACTATGTATCATCTTTTTTTTTTTTTAATGATCCCAACTATGTATCATCATTGTGAGATTCTTGTTTTTTATTATGTGTTTATTATCAAAATAATCTTGTTTATTAGTTAATGACTTAGTTTTGTATGTTAGATTAATACTAGGTTAGTTTTGGTAGGATTTTGACCCTAGAAAGAAACCAATTTGTAATTTGAGAGAAGGCTGTAGGTTATTTGTAAATATTAGATTTTCATTTCCTCCACTTCGTTGGTTCTGGGATATTATTTTGAGCATCTTTTGTTCTTGGACCCTATTGATTCGGTGTATTTGATCAGAAATTATGCATCTTTATTCATGTGGACTATTTTGCAAATTCACGGAATTTCCACTGATTCCTTAAATAAATAAAAAATCTCCTTTCTTCTTAATTTTTCTTCTCTTCTCCCTACTGTCCCAGCAGCTCCAATTCCCTGCAGCTTTCTCTTCTTCCTCTGTGCTCAAGCCAACCAGCCAAGGAGAAATCCGCATCTTCATCTCATGTCCATCTCATCATCATTTTCCTCTTCTTTCTCATGTGGAGTGGGTGGTTGAGAGTGAGAGCTTGGATTTGGTGAGGACTTTTGAAAGGTATTAGTCAGAACTTAGCCTAAGGCAAGTAAATGAGTATGATAAACATGACGTGAAAGTTTAATTTGTTGAATTCAAGGTTATTTCTATTAAACTGCAAATCAGTTTCAAATTGAGATTTCTTTGTATATGATATATGTGACAAATTTCAAGGATTAAAGGATGTATAGAAATGTTTCTAGGTAGTGGGAATGGAATACTAAATGTAAAGAGTGTATAGATGTCGAAAGGCTCAGGTTTTAGTACAGAAAAAAGAGTTTCAGAAACTAACTTGCAGGTTCTCAAGCCCTACAGCTAACCGTGAGGCTCTTCACGGCTAACTGTGAAACCTCTCACGGTCAACCGTGAAGCCTACCTTGGATGCACTATGGTTCCGTTATAAAGAGTTTTTAGCTAATTTTGTTCTACGGCTAATTGCGGAACCTCTCATGGCTAATAGTGGGTTAACCATGAAGCTCACCACAGTTCAAAATAAAATAGGAAAACTCAGGAACCTGTAGCCTGAAACTCAGACTTGTATGTCAACGGCAAACTGAGGTTCATTTACGGTTGACCGTGGGTCATTCATGGCTAACCGTGGGGCTAACCGTGGAACATTGTTTTTATCAATTAATTTCCAGACTTAATTTTCTTGGTTGGAATGATACCTTATGACACCCCAATGATCTTGATATTCTAGGAGACCATAGTAGGTGATGTCAAAAGCAGACATTGATCTACAGATTGCCTTTATGATAACATCATTTAAACAAAAATGAGTAATTTGAGGGCTCTGTTATCAAATTAACTTTAGTAACGCCAACACTAAAGACACACATTATTGTTTAATGATGTTCTTAGGCAATCAAACTTTATAATGGTCCTCTTAGTTGTTTTTAGTGGTCATGCATTATCATATTGTTATCGGAAATCCAATGATAAGCTCATGTACTCTTGTGTCCTGTTTACATGTATTTTGTACCCTACTTATGTTATATGATCCGTTAAGATTAATTGATTATGCAATATGATCCAATTATGATATGTTACGATAGGTTAAATCTGTTTTCAGAAAAGAAGGTCGTTTTTTTATAGAAACGTGTCCACTTATGTATTCCTGCGTCAGCATCACTTAGCTTTGGTCCTCCTGTAACTGGACACGATGAAAGTTGGACTATACCTGTTACACTGGCTGCAACATAGTCCCCAATGTGTTATAGGAGTATTTATACTCCAGGTACCCCCTTACATAAAAGATGTCCACACTATGATATTTGATGGCACCCCTGATATGTTTATGTGTATTATGTTCATGCTCTCATACAGTTACAACTGTTTGAGAGAATATAGCTGATGTGGTTATGCCATACCGTTTGCTAGGATTCCTGTTAACTTTGTTACCCTCACATGTTCCTACATTCCGTGCATATTTATTTACTTATCTGTTTATTTTATGATTTTTAATTCTTAATCAGAATATTATATCATGTTTATATTTATTATACCAGTTTACTTACTCAGTTTCTGATGTAACCTTTGGCGTTACAAGAGACTCCACCTTTAACCACACCCAGGAGATTGAGGCGGTTGAAGAGACTGCATTGGGACTGAGTGAGGGGACTCCTGATGATGTTTCTTAGTCATCTGGATGTGCGAGTTTGTCACAAGGAGAGTTTGCCGTGGTGGATGTATCTGGGAAAGTTTGATGGCGATGTGATGAGCTTATGTTGGGATTGTATATTAAACGCTTTTACTTATGTTGCAAACTCCAAGGCTTTTGAATTGTGGATATTCAGAGACTGTATATATTCTGTCAATCTTCATGTTATTATTGTTCATTTATGCTTCTGCGGGAGAAATTTTGGAATATGCAAGTTAATCTCACCCATGTTATCTTGTGGGTATAGTGCAGGGATTAAATTTTCCATTATGTCCTATGCTTTTATGTGTTCTATGGATTTTGATTTTGATTGATGTTACACAAGCTTCCACTGAAATGTATTTGAAATGTGATGGAAAGTGGAAACCCATAATATCCTCACATGCGGAATCCTGTGACAACTAAATGTGGGGGAAACATCAATACTAGTCATCTTTGGTCGACCCCACACCCGTCACGTCCCGAAACGTAGTCCTTTATCGATGCTCCAGGTTGGAGGCTTGACAACGGATCAAGGGGTTAGAGGCACGGGATTGACTTCAAATTTCATATCAAGGTTGGCCACACTTGGATCTTTTGATCCCTCACTGTCCCCTGATCTATGGGGCCCTAGGTAGGCCCCACTAGGTGGTGAGCACGGTACTCTTGTGAGCACTGTGCTCACCAGAACAAAGAGCTATATAATATATCACTGTTTTTTCAAAAGTGTTCTATCTTTTCAAATTGAATCACTAAGTGAAATATATTTGCGAAAAATTGTACAAGTATTAATGTAAAAATTATATATTATGCAAAGAATGTAAACATTTTTAACAAATGACCATTAAAAAAATTCAACAAATTACTGTGTCTCCCTAGATTGGTTTCAAATTTTCAAATGTTCATACATCCAAGTAAAACAACAAAATACTAACCCATTCTAACTAATTTTTAAAAAGAGAATTTCAAAAAAAAAAAAAAGACTACATGCATAACTTCGTAAAGCTTGCTCAAGCAAAATTTCCCGTCCATGTTCAATCTTGCCGAAACAACACCAATTTGGTTTCTTTTTTATCATAAAATAAACTTCTCAGAAGGTGAGAAGGAGCTTAGAGATGCTCTTTTCACAAGAAAAACCCCAAAGAAGGGAAAGGAGGAAGAAATCGCACCCAGAACTTAAAATTCTCAGCCGATATGCAGTATTTTGAAAATATTGACCAATGCAGCGCATATCTTGCCTGAAATTGAGGGATATGCGATGACAATTTGAAATTGTTGCATAATGGCAGGTATGTAGTGCATCAGGTGATGTTTTAAACCATGGTTCAGTGACTATAATTTCCAAAATGGGAACTAAAAACAAAGAGGCTTTGAAGGGATTTATTTATTGTTCGCAAAGTCATGCACAAAGAAAATGATACCAGATTCTACTTCCCTTTCCTCAAAAATTTTAAAGGATATGAAATTGGACCGTGGAATTGCCACGCTCATCTCCCAACACTCAAAAGATGTAGTGGATCCTTGTAAGCGATTTTTGTTGACAAACCTGCAGATACTAAAAGCCTTACACCTTTATTATTCCCAATAAGACAATCAGAATGTCTTTCTTCCCAAAACTAGAGAGTAATAGCATTAATCCCAATAAGACAACCAAGATCAATAATTCATGAAATCCAGAGACAATACATAAGCCTACATAAAATGTAAAAAGAAAGGGAAAACAATACAAACAAGCAAATGTCTAAAAATAATAATAACAAGCAGAATCAACAGAAACCCTAATTCTCACTTCCCTAATTACTACTCCCCAATCCTAATCCAAATCACTCACCATGACCACTCCCATGAATTCAACAACCAAACAAAAATCTACCACTAAAATCAGCAACATCCAAAGTCCACACATTATCATTACACTCAAGAGTTATAAAAGTACACTACTTTCTTAAGAACAAATAGAAAGAAACCTTAAATCCCCCCAAATCCAAATTACCTCAAATCTTTTCCAGGTCACCCAGCAGAAGCAGCAGGAGCAGCCCCAGCATCGACCGCCTTGGGATCCCTACCGCCCTTTGCCTCAACCGAGGACGAGCAGCATCCTCCTCCATGATGGTGGTGGTGGTGGTGGTGATGATGATGGTGGTGGTCATGGCGGGTCAGATACTGCTTTCCCTTGAGCTGCTTGCGCATATCGTAGGCGTCCTCACCATCTGCATAGTACTTGGCCTCGACATCATGGATCTTGTAGCCTAGGGTTTCGGTGTAGAGGTTGAAAGCGGCGCGATTGCTGCGGCGGACGTGGAGGGAGACGTAGTCGGCAGCGAAGACCTGCTCCATGGCGTTCTGTGCGGCGGTCATGAGCTTGGTGGCGAGGCCGAGCTTGCGGTGGGTGCGGAGGACGGCGAGGGAGGTGATGTGGCCGTGGCACTCGGCCGATTCCTCCTCCATCTTGGCGAGGACGTAGCCGACGATGCGGCCGCCGTAGTCCTCCGCCACGAAGAGGAGCTGCGGCCAGGAGAGGATGTGGTAGAGGTAGTACTTCATCTGGTAGTTTTCCGGGAGGCAGAGGAGGTTGCACGCCTGCATCTCCATCAGGTCGTCGATCGTCGCCTGCCTTATGCACACCATGGTTGTTGATGATGGTGATGGACGGCTTGGATCGGAGGACACAGAGATGATGTATGGTACTAGCGTAGGTAGGTGATGGAGGCAAACACTATATCTGATTTCTGATCTGATATTCTCTCTGTCTCAGCCCTGTTTTCTTTTCTATCCGTCTTCTGCTGCCTTTCGCATTTCGATTGGGGAGGGTAGGGTTTGGGTCTTGTTTGGGTGGATTTGTGAAGGATTGGGCTAAACCCAAATCCGACTCTGGCTTATACTTAACCTATCCAGGCCCAATACGACCCGACTCATGATAATGCATGATGACTAGGCCGTCTGGTCCCCGCTCCATCTAATTAGTTTTAATGTTTTTTTGGGATACATAAATACACATATGTATTGATGTGTATTGAGTGTTGTAGTAGTTAGGTTAGTTATTTAAACCCAAACCAAATATGATATACTCATTTTAACTTCCTAGTTTGGTTCTAACCGACACTTCCAACATATTAATAAGAGTAAAAAAAAAGACCTTATATGGCCCCTAACTGAAAAACAGGGCACTGGTCAATACTGAAGTGATTCCATGTGACCACTTTCGTTTTTCTTTATTAAAGATTTAAACGTGTGACGTCGTCGTCACTTAATATAGGGAGTTAGCGACAACGTCGTCGCTGATTCGTCAAATCTGCATCTTCTCCGACCTTCATCATCTGTAATTGCTTGTTTTTTTTTACCAAAATGAACCAGAAGTCTATGTTCCTGTTTTTTATACAGGATATATGAGGGTGGGCCACGGATATGGATGAAGGTCGGAGAAGATGTAGATTTGACGAATTAGCGACGACGTCGTCGCTAACTTTCTATATTAAGCGACGACGTCGTCATACGTTTAAATTTTTAATAAAAAAAAAAAATAGAAGTGATCACGTCAACCACTTCAGTACAATATTGACTAGTAACCTGTTTTAAAAAAAATTAAAGTGGTCACGTGACCCACTTCAGTACAATATTGACTAATAATCTGTTTTTCGGTCAGAGCCATCTAGGGTCCTTTTTTTTTAGTTTCCTCAATTAATAAATCTTCATAAAAAAATATATTAAGAAATCGATCTAACTTGACTTGAGCCTACTATATTCTCAACCGGACCTGTTGCCACTCTTACTAACCACCACTTGAATCCAAGGTCAGGCAGGATCTCACCCAAACCCACATGTTTACAGTCCTCTATACCAATTCTAATATTTGTGGTGCCACGTAAGCCCTAGAAACCTCTAGAGAGTCCGACCATCCTACTTATATATACATGCAAAGCAATTGGAGTCCTCTTTCTATCACCAAGTCTTCCTTCTTCTCCGAAGCATGGGATTTGGCTGCCTTTGAAGGCAATAGGAAGGAGTGTTTTTTGTTTTATTGTGTGGTTAGCATTCTACAATCTTCTTTTTCTTGTAATGGAACATATGTGGATTTGGATCGATGATGTGCTGATTTTAAACTGCGTTATCTTTCTGTATGTGCCTCAATGAGGCCTGAAGAAGCTTATAACTGAGATCCAAATAAACTAAAACGCCTTTTTATACTCTTTTCCTTTTCTCTTATGCCTTTTGCTTCTCTCTCTCATTTTTTTTTTTTTTAAATGAGACAAGGTATTTCATCAAAGGGTTTTATTTGGTGTATTTTACAGATGACCAATCACCTATATTGCACTATAATTAAAAGTAACCACCTGTGTTTATTTATTTATTTATTTACTATTAACCAAACCTCTATTAATCTGTCTATATCAATTCACCACCTTTAATAGGTAGAAATTAATTAGTTCTAGCCCTAGGGCTAACCTTTGTTATTATAACTTGGATATTGTTTTTTTTTTTTTTTTTAAAGAAATCAGTTTTTATGACAAAATACGTCATACTTGATCAAGTCATTTCTAATTGTCAAAAGATATAAGAGGGGTGTTTTAAAAGAAAATTGAACTTGGGAGTATTGACCAACATAACTCATTTACTTCAATTCACACATTTACTTCAATTCAACGAACATCCCAAACAGGTGCTTGTATCACCAAGATGCATCATTGTAAATCTGACTGGGGCGGATTTTCAATCTTCATCGTCTACAAGGTGGGAATCTTGAATTAGAGCGGAGGATAGAGAAATCCCTCACTGGCAGACAGGAGTGAAGTATATAAAGCATACAAGTAGGTGGGATTCAGGTTGAGCCTATGTACATTACCTACCTTAACTGACTGGACCCATATCCCCCACAATTAAAATGAACTGAAATCCAAGCTACCACCAGTAGCAGTATACCCTTGTGTAATTCACTACAACAAATACCCAAATTTGAGCTGAATCATGTCATATTATAGGTCCCCTCCATTGTTATGAAATCAGCAAAATCTATAGCCTAAATATTAATCCCATTGATAGGCAAACTACATGCTTTTTAGACTAATATCAATTCTTCCAAGTGCAGGACAATTGTTATATTTTAAGAGGCTCAATTCTTCCATGTATCACCCTCAACTCAACCCACATATATTCTACTTTTTTTCTGGGTGTGGTAAAAGTACATATATGCTACTTCTTGGTGGCTTTCATTTACACAAAAAACCAGGTCCTAGATACAGCACTTAATGTGCTTGAAAACAGTAACTGGATCATAACAAATATAGGTAATGTTCACCTCAAGCATAAATTATTGAAAAATAAAATAGAGATCAGATACACCACTTAAGGTGTTTGAAAACAGTAAATTTCTAATTATTGCAATGAGATTCGTACTCATCCGGAAGTACACATAACATGAAAAATAGCATTACATGAAAAGTAAATACACATTTTACATACACTTATTCCTATTATATCATAGGATTTGGGGCAAAAAAGTTATATAAAAAAAAAAATGTTGACTAGAGTCATGTGACTCTATAACATGAAAAATAGCATTACATGAAAAGTAAATACACATTTGACATACGCTTATTCCTATTATATCATAGGATTTGGGGCAAAAAAGTGATATAAAAAAAAAAAATGTTGATTAGAGTCAAGCGACTCTAATGACATTATCTAAGTATCGGTCATGAAATTGGAAAAATCGAATTTAAAGAGGACTAATATGTCAAAACCCCCTAAAATTAAAACAAAAAATAAAAAAATAAAGTTGGTGTTATACTAAAGATTCAACATCACACTTCCTTCATTTCCATGCGTATAATTGTGGCAATCTTTACCAAAGTCGGTGGCTTTCAATTGCATTCCAGCACTTCCACTTCCACTTCCACTTCCACTTCCACTTCCACGACTCACCACTCTACTCTCGGATATGATAAAAAAAAAAAAAAAAAAATTACTGGCTCACATTTTATGGGAACAACAGAATGATATGCCATGAGCCAATGATGGTCAACCATGAATATGTGGCAGGGAAAACCATTGTTGTCCTCTTGGGTTTTATTCAAACGGCATGCTTGTTTGTATAAAATGCATAGGTTTCTTTGGGTGAAATGGGCTTAACAAGGATTATTAAAGAGGTGAAGGGTGAATGATATAAGGTGGAGATGTAGATGGGATGTGGACTTTTCTATGTATTGAGTTATTAGCGTGATGGCTGGGTATTCATTTCCTATCTTACCTTATTCGAAGTCAATTAATGGGGAGGTTATTTGATAGAATTTTTGGATATTTTACCTTCAGTTCTTCATTTTTAACCACTTATAGAAATACAATCCTTAGGTATTCATTTACACGAGACAAACAGGTCCCAAATGTGAGTAAAGTGAAATATATTATTTATGATAGGGTTTCACAAAAGTAAACTTGTTTTAGGAATAAGAAACTTACAAATAAAGAGAACTGACTGCGAATCTTATGTAATTATGAAATTAAAATGACATAAGTAGCTTTGTAGCTCCACTGGTTAGGGACTCCAAATGGCCCCTTCAGGGTGGGAAATACTGAGATTGAAAATGGGTATCCAATTATTCAAGTATCCGAAATCTAGCAGGTATAGAACTTATTTTTGGATCCAGGAGAAATTCCCATCCAAATTCAAATTCATGTATATAGGATCTGCAACATTTGGATTTGAAACCGAATCCTTGTTTTCCAACCAGAAGATTTAGATACAGGATGATTACATTGACACATAAACAGCATATATAGGTCTTAAAGATCTAAATAACTTAAGTTATATTCATATTTGATAGTCTATTTAGTTTAAATCATAAACCATTTAATCGTCCCAAATGTATATTAAAAAAGAAAAAAAAATTGAGGCTCTTTTATCCAATCAAAGCACTCTACATCTTACTTCTAATTTTTTTTACAGTTGATGCCGGATTGGGATACAACACATAAATTCCCTTTTGAATTCTGATCAGGAACCAAATCTAGATGAATTCGAGTCCAGATCCACCATAATTCTACCCCAGATCCTACCCTTTTGTTATGCTGAGAATTCTGCTAGGGACATCCCGTGTGCAAGAGTTCTGCATGAGTTTGAGTCCTTGTTAAAAAAAGAAAAACAATGTGACAATTGTCCATACGAAGGTAAGCATTAACATATTAGACATGCTAATCAAGCCAGCAAACAACTGAACAACAATTAATCGCCATTAAAAATAAAAGAATGAGCTATTGCGTTACACAAAAAAAAGAAAAAAAGAAAAAAGAAAAACATAAAAAAGGCATTCTAGGCAGCACATACAAGCAGCAGGTTGTCTTTGGAAAACAAAAAACTATACCAGGACAAGCATAGTAAGTAACCACATCTCTCAACAAAAATCTACCAAAGGATCTTATTCGAAGGGACTGGTAGAATCACCACTATTTTGCTTTGTATACCCTGGCTTAGAAGAGATCAAGCTTCTTTTTCTGCATGTCCCGCTTCCATTTTGGCTGTGCATAAAATGCTTCTTTTGCCATCTCCAATACACGCTCAAACTCCTCATCAGACAGATATGCCTGTGAAACAAACAACAATAACGCCTATAAGCATACTGGTTTCTGCTCTTCCTTAAAAAAAGAAAAGAAGGGGGAAAAAAAGAACTGCCACACATTTCCACCAGATTAAACTGGTTATATCAAGAGTAATTCTCTATTTTGGTGCTTAAGTATTTGACCCGGAAACCATTTGGGAGAAAAGGCACAGTTTCATAGGGTCAAGAGTAAGTCTCACACTAAAGATAGTTAAGTCTCACACTAAAGCTAATCGGCCAACCCTTGTGAATTGAGCATAGGTTTAGCACATCATTAGACCATTCAATTCCATTGGATGATCCAGAAGGGGATTTAAACTTTGATAAAAAAAAAGAAGAGTGATAAAACATTTCAAGAATAACCAAGAAGCAAAACCTCTCTTTTCATGTAATCAATTCCAGGGGCTGGATCTGTGGACTTGGCTTTTACTTGCTCATAACTGAAAATAGGCAAATTTCCACTCTCATTCGACTCGGATTCATCTTTTGTTGCAGAAACTTCTTCGTTGCTTTCTGATACGGAACCAACCCCATCTTCAGTTTCATTGGCTCCTTGATCTTCTAGGGGATCCTCCGCCACGGGAGGATCATTTTCATTCTTTGGACTATCTGCAGTAAGTAAAAAAGAACGTCTTTTCAGATGACATTAAGTCCATGAAAAACATGTAATCTGCCTTTCTAGATTCCAAAGAACACAAACTCAATAGGTGGCTGGATTTCACCTTAGATAACTGATGGGTTGGTTTTCTTTGGAATAAAGAAACATTTAAGGGGGGCATGTTTGTGAGGCGCTGAGGCAAACCGGTTCTGCAGATGACCTTTTCCGCGGCCTTATCAGAAATGGATTTCCAAGGAACCGCAGAAAAGTTAGTTCATTTTTCAGAAAAGTTGCTGCACCAAAGTGGAACTCTAAGTTTTGTGGAAAACCGTTCCACTTTCCACACATTTTCTGCGGAAAAGAAGCCACACAAAAATGTCCTTATGGTCAAGGGAGATTTCCATCATCTTCCCACACAAACTCAAATCCACAGAAAACAGATTGTGCAAAACTGGCATCAAAGATGGTAGGTTTGTATAAAGTAACTAAATTAACAACCAGCATTTGGATGTGAAAGCTGGTACAGTATGTACCCGGTCCAAACCCAAAAATTTCATTCCAGTTAGTATGGGCTTCTAAACAGCAATTTAGAAGTTCATTTTCAGTCTGAAAATGAGGAAAGTTGGGGCATTGTTAAGAAATGATACTATAATAAAAAAAAAAACAAAGAAGTTTTTTGCTTCTGTAATCTGCATCTTACTAAGAAAAAAATTAATCACAATATTCATCTTACGGAACACCATACAACATTATGGAAGAAACAAAAGCATTGTATCATTTAGGGGGAAAAGCAAGAGCCATTTGTCCATTTCCTACCAGAAACATTCAAAGTAAAGAGAGAAGGACCTGTGCTGGATCGTGCAGCAACTGATTCAGCTAGTGCCTTCTTTTGTTCAGCTGTAAGAACAGAGGACAGAGCAGCTACAGCAGCTGCTCTTTGTCCCTGGCCCGAAACAGATGGCTTCGAAGATGTCTTGCCTCCAGAAGATGGATTGAATGCAGAGGATAAAGCAGCTAAAGCTGAAGCCCTTTGTGTAGGTCCATCGTGACTGGAACCACTAGATTTATCATGGCTCTGCAACAAAGTCACTATTCACAACTAAATCCAATTTATATCAAACATACAATTAGGACACTAGCAACAACTACATTTATCATGGCTCTGCAACAAAGTCACTAGTCACAACTAAATCCAATTTATATCAAACATAAAATTAGGATACTAGCAACACATGCCCAACCTATTTGATGTATAGTTAATGATTTGGAGGAAAACGCAAACGAGAGAAATAGCCATTTATAAATAGGGACTTCTTAAATATTCATCACCATATCTGACAATTCAAGAATCCTATTTTTTTGGTTTATCAAACATGTTCAATTTGCAGATTTTGACACATGCCACATGCAACTTAATAGGCAATAATTTGATCCCAGACATTGGTTCTAAATCAATGCGAAAGCACCAACTGCATAAGGAGTGTCTTTGATAGGCATCTCCCTGTGGGAGGAAGTCTTATGATTGAGTTTGTGAGAACTGTACTAGTTTCATTCTTGCCTAAAGAAATAATATAATGACTCCAATAAACCCATTAAAAAGTTCAATATAAAATCATTAATATCAAAATAAATTAAAAAAAATAACCACAGTTAATTTTCCCTAAGAAATTTAAAGTATTAGCCACTTCTTTTGAGGTTATACTTTCATGGCTCAAAAGCTGCAAAACTTGTAGATCTTACAAATATTTTAAGCAATAGAAAATTTTTACTTATTTATTATTGGCTAATAAGATGTAGTAAACTCAAAGTTCAGAAGATACATATCCAAAAACTGATGGATATATCTTCAAACCAAGAAATTGCGAGCACGGCTAATAATGGGAAAAATATTCTCATGAAACTTTTTACCTCCATGGCTGTTCCAAAGAGAATCAAGAGCTTCTTCTGAAACGAATTTCCCTGAGCCTGTGGTATAATGGGAAGCATACTGAGATCAGAAAAAGTGTAAGTAGAAAACACCATATACAACTATACTATCTTCTGCAAAAAAAAAAAAAAAACCAACTAAACTATGAACACAAACATACATGGATATAGACATTTATTATATGTGTACAAACATACATGGATACAGACATATATTATATGTGCGGATAAATGCTAATATGAATCCCAAGTTTTGTGCACCGATTTTTTTTTTCTTTTTAACAATATGCACCTCCTATGATCAATTAATAGCCCAACAACAGACCTAACCCTCTATGAATTGGTTACCCCCACCCCCTACCCTATAGACAACAATGCAACCATTAGAGCGCCACTGGAATATTTTTTTTAAAAACTACATTTATAGACCATTAAAAATTGAGTTCGTAAAATCAAGGTTCGATAACCTGGTCGGTGAAAATATTTCGCCCACACCCAAAATCTACATTAAACCTTTCTCTTCCATCTGCACTCCTGTGATTGGAATGAATCCAAGTGTGCCCCATATGGAGGGATATATGAAACCAATGTAAAATCTCAGCTAATACTATGTTAGTATTTTTATGTTGGCTAATTCATGGGTTTGACAAAACTTTGGGTCCATCGAGTTGTATTTTCTAATTTATTTTATAATGGACTGTGGTTGTCTCGCTGGAAGAGTTGAAGCGAAGAATAGAAGAAATCCCGGCTTACTACCGAGGATTGATCGATCGGAGCCTCTGTGCGATCGATCGGTGGGCTGACATGTGCCAATTATTTTTGGTGGTCCATTCGATCGGAAGGTGGGAAAAATGGGAAAGTCTCCTATTTGCTGCACGAGTCTGTTTCCTTTTGAGACTTTGTTTCCCACTTTGAGTCCTACTTGTGCTCTATCTCTAAGGCACGAATTTGGGGCTATATATAGGGTGTTTCTCTCAACCCTAAGATACACATCAATTGAAGAAGACGACCAAGTGGGAATTTTTTATTTCTAGGCACAGAAACCAAGAAGTAAAAGGGTTTTTTTCTTCGCTGTCTCCTTTTACAAACAGGGCCCAAGCCAAGCCCAACTTGAGTTAAACCAAGTCGTGGACGTTCCCTCTCTCTTCAAGCCAAGCCAAGCCAAAATCGAATGATATGATGCACAACATTAAAATGAGAGTAGCGATGATCATATACAAAATTACAAATTGACTGACTAGTTGTACAACATAAGCAATATCAAGTTTGTTCAGAGTAAGTTAAATAAGATTTCGATCCAAACGTCAGTACATTGTGGCATTATGAAGGGGAGAGCCCTCTAAGCGACTATGTTTAAAATTCATTTCCAAGGGAGCGTCTGCAATATGTTGTCAGTAAAATGGGCCATGGCTATTAAAACTAAGTTTCTTGAGTTCCTCTTCAACTTCTAGTTCTACTTCTAGTTCTAGTTGTGAGAGATCTTCTCTTCTGCCTCCTGAATTGGAGTTTGGTGTGAGGCCAATTACAGGCAATCCTTGTTATTTTCTTCTATAACAACAGCTTGAGTAAAACACACGAAATTCCAGATCTCGTCGATCCGTAGCCTTATCACAGGATTTGAACCGTCAAACACAAAGGATATTGGCTTTGATATCAATTGATGGAACTACTGATCCCAGATGGGTGTCGTAACCTAACTCGCCGAGACCTTTGTGCATTCCGTTGTGAGATAGACCATGCAAACTAGCTATGATTGCTCTCAAATCTACTAGATGATCACCCAAGGGTTCCCATCTCCCTTATATAGAGCAAACCATAGGAGTCACGACCAACCTGGACTCTAGCTCTCATGGATCCCACATCTCCTGTCCAGCATGGGAATTCTGCCAAACCAGGAGTTTGGTCCTAATCTAAACTTTATCACCAAGAGTTTGATCCCTATCTGACTCTACCAGATCAAGACCTATTTGGAGTTCATCCGTGGCACACTGCTGGGCTTGATTTGGCATGGGCCCCATGGCCGTCGGGCCACACACTTTTCCAACACCCAAATATTGGATGATCCACAACATGGTGTACATTATTAGAATTGTCTCCCATTTCTTGAAAGAGTAAAAACCAGAAAATCTCTAAATCCTCTTATGAAACAGAGTATCGTGCAATGTCTTCTGCCACTCGAGATTTTCTGGCTTTGAAAACTATTGAATAACTTTGGTAATTTCCTTCATACACCTATTCCTTTACATACAGACAACACTAATGCAATCCATTTTGCTATATTCCTATATTTCATGAATGGACAAAGCGTATAGAAGTTGACTGACAATTATCAATTAGCAGAACTTTCTTTCTACAAAAGCAAACCACTCTTCCTCTTACTTGGTCTCATATTCAACCAGCAAACCTTTTAACCAAGAGACAGAAAAGAGCACAACATGCTTTCTCCAAGACATATTGCTGCATCGATCTTCTTCGCATCAAAAGTTTTTTTTTTTGGGGTGGGTGGGGTGCGTTGAAGATTAGAGTCACATGTGCTCCTATGGAGCACCTTCATATGTGTACACTAAGAACACTGTAACATTATTTAGGTTATCAGTCTTTGGTGATTAAGATAATAATTAGGATAATTACTAACTAGTTGATAATTAATAATCACCATAGACTAATAGGATGTAAAATCCCTTGAGGATAGCACCTCTCGATGAGGGTATCCAAAAATTCAATTCACCTCACCACTTCCTTCACTCTCTATTGCACTCGTTCTCTCTAGGTTTATCGGACACACATCCAGGTGGGTCCCATAAGGTGTTGTGTGTGTATGTCATGCTACACAACACCCAAGCATTTTCCGTAGAAAATGCCCACCTGTTGTGGGGGCCCACCTAGATGCATGCCAATCAAGAGAGGCAAGGGGGTGGATAGATTTTGAAATAGATTAGGGGTGGGTGTAATGTCAGGTCAATCGAATAATCGCTTATTTTAGTGGGGCTCTTTTGAGAAAGGAAGCTTCATCCAGTTTGAGGATTTAAAGAGGGCAACAAAGACCTAGAGGTCACACATTTAATAAAAAAAAAAAAAACCTCGGGTGTTTTAAAGCAATGTCTCGTTATGAGTTAATCTAGGGAAGGTCACCTTGTCGAGCATCAATATGCAAGTCAATCATACTCATCAAATGGCCACTTCTATGAAGTCTGAGGTAGGATCCTTGTCTTTTACATATTTGGGGCTTTAGTTGGGTGCCAATACTCGATCTAAGGCTACTAGGTTCGAGAAATGGTTAGCCATATGAAAAGGCAATACCTTTCTTTTGGAGGTAAAACAACTCTTACTGAGCAATTTCAGCCAATTTGCCCACGTATTATCTTCCCTCTTTAAAATGCCAATGGTGGACAAAAATTGTTTAGAGCAGCTTTAATAAAATTTCACATCGAAGGACAAAGATAAGAAGAAAATTCATCAGATGAAGTGGGAAGAGGCAATGTAACCAAATAAGTGCAGTGGTTTGCACAATGGTAGAGTATGTGAAAAAATTAAAGCGTTGTTGAGTAAATGGTGGTGGAGATTTGGGCCGGAGTACAACATTTGGCGTTATGGTAGTTGGTAGGCGAGAGGAAGTGCGTCCTGGATAGAGTCCTCAGGCAAAGATGTCTAGGATGTGGAAGTTCATCCCAAAGTTAAGTGAAGAGTCATGTACTGAGGGCAAAGTCCACAATAGGGGAGTCAGATTCAAAGTGGTGGTGGTGGGGGTTAAAGAAGTCTCTTTTGCGAAATGTGAGGATGGGGGGATCATCTGTATCTTGATTTGGTAGAATGAGATGTTTAAAATCTCAAACATAATATTCAGTTCTCTTCTGTTTCAGTGGTTCTGGATATGAACTCAAAAACAGATTACACTAGTAAGATTTTTCTATTAGAATTCCGTCCTGAACTGGAGAAAGTAGACCCATTTGTTTTGTTTCGCTTTCTTCCTCATTTTAGCCTCAAATACAGTCAGAATGTGTAAAGGTTCCATTTCACCTCTCAATCAAATGGGAGGGTTAAAGAGGTAACTTAGGGAAATTAGGAAAAGGGAAAAGCTTTCTCCCTCAACCACAATCTGGCATATGAGTGTTAAAAAAAAAAAAAACATTAGTGAATCTGTCACAGGCTCACAGCAACAAATTCCAATATGTCAAATGGATAAAATAAAGTTTTCATTTTAAATCTTTCTCATCATTTGGAGGGCTAACTGATTGAAATGAGATCCACGGCAATTGATGACTTGGTACATATGTCATATTGAAGAGAAGATTCTCTAGAATGAAATAACATGTCTTGTCTATGTTAATTTAGCTTTCTAACTTTTATGTTTTTATATTCTGATTTACTTCTATATTTGTGTTCATTTTTTCCATTGTTTTTTCTCTTTCACACCGGAACAACAGAAAATCATTTTCCAGATGTTCTAACAAAACGGAAATGATGAATATGTTCCAAAAAGAAAATAGAATACAGGTTCATAAAAGAGAAGATATTAAACTCCAATGATAAAGAGCCTTAAAAAGCTAAAACAACAATACATACAGTAGCTTTTGCAGAATCCCATGCAAAGTACGTAGTGAAGAAACGCGGTTCGTTTCCCTCTGTGACCTTGTACAGTGGTACATCTGGAGACAAACCTTCCAAACTTGTTGCTAACTCTCTGCATTTCTGGAAAATTTAGGTACACAAGGAAGCCAATGATAAGAGAAACAATTAGCATTGTTATTGACAGAAGAAAATGTATTTATCAAAGAATTAATACCTGACCAATCTCAAAAGCTGTCTGCTTTTCTTTGGATTCCACGGAGTGACCAACCCACACAAAGATCTCAGCATGTGTATTGAGTATTAACATGTCCTCAGTCAATAGATCATCTTGAGTAAAGTTGAAAACCTCAGATACCTGCCACCGAAGAAAAAGAAGAGAGGAAATGGTGTACTCAATTGGCACAACGGTAAACAAAACTTAGAATATTCTGGTCATATAGATAATGTGAGAATGCAACTCACCTCAAACTTTCCTGTTGGACCAACATAAGATCAGGACCAAAGAATTTTTTTTAATAAGAAAAAGAAAAAAAAAAGAAGAATCAGATTCATATCAGAGCTTCAAATACTAGTGCGTAGACTGTAGTAGTAGTAGAGAGAATATGCACCGACCTTTATTGAATGAATAAGTGTATAAGTGAGGGTCTCTAACAATCTCTTGAGCTGTCTTTTTGCTCGTGTAACTTTGCTTCCCCCCTAGTGGAGACCAGAATGCAGAGCTCTCTGTCCCCTCCTTTGCATGTTTCAAAGCTACCCCAGGCTGAAACATTTAGGAATGCAAGGTAAAAGTAACTAATGGAGAGGTAATTTACATATGTTGAGAAAAGTCTGCTGCCCAAGAAATGCAATGCAGTGCAAAATAAAAAAATAATAAGATATAGAAATTAGCCCATCCATCACCATAACTAACAAATTAATATCCCAAATGAGACCATTTCCTTGATCATGAAATATACTTTTCAATTTCTATCATAAAGTAATGGGAGGAGAGAGAGAGAGAGAGAGAGAGAGAGAGAGAGAGAGAGAGAGAGAGAGAGAGAGAGAGAGAGAGAGACAACAAAATCAAGTTAGTGTGAATTGCAGCCATCCATGAAACTGCATTAAGCTGCCTCCAAAACTTGACATTGCTAGAGAAAGGAGACGCAGATGGTGCTACAACAAGGTTTAAAAAATCGGACTCGGGACCTAACTCGGGCCGAGTCCCGATTTCAAATAAAATGGTCAGGCCGAGTCGCATGGCCGAGTCCCAGGCGACTCGGCCAAGTCACATAATTCGAGTCCGAGTCCCATAGGACCTGACTCAATATGTGCTGAGTCTGAGTCGACTCGGACTTGGCCGATTTTTTAAACCATGTGCTACAATGCCAAATGAGACTCAATATCAGAAAAAAAAATAAAATAGTCAACTATTTATTTTGTCGGGCACCTCCAATCTAGTATTTAAAAATGGCAATCGAGGAAAATCTGAGATCAAAAGCTTTGGGGGATACAGTTACAAAAATGTTTGAGAAAAAGGCCGCTTTCGTGGAAAAGGCAATATCTCTCTCCCGCAGGCAGGATAACTATAACTGAACCATCCTTCTCTAGTCTACCAATGTATTATGTTTTTACTTAAGATGCCAGTAGCGGTGATTGAAAGACGAATCAAATTAGAAGGAACTTTCCACGAAAAGGTGAAGGTAATAAAAAAGAAATTGCATCTAATGGAGTGCAGCGAACTGGTCAAGCCGAAGTCTCATGTTGGACTGGGTATTGGAGGCCTTGCACATACGAACCAGGCATTGCTACCAGAAGGTGGTGGAGATTTGCAGAAGAAAAAGCTACATAGAGGAGAATTATTGTCTTTCAAAGAATTGTGTGGGTTGGGTCTTTAGAAGAGTCCCACCTCCCAAGGCATAGAACGCCGGGATGTTAGTGAGCTATTTCTTATTTTAAGGGATGAGTCTGATGTTAATGGGGAAGTCTTAAGACAAGAAGTAGGTTCTAAAGTCAACATGAAAAGTAGAGTCTATTTTGGTTTGATGATTAGCTGGGTAATGGGCCATAGTTTAGATGATTCCTTTGGTTGTTTGGGGTTGTGTCAAATAAAGAGTCTACTGTCAAAGACAGTTATGTTTCCAGTAATGTGTCGGTCACGAGAGTCCTGTGTCAGTTTGAGGATATGAATTTTTGTTGAGCCTACTTTCTAACATTTCTATTTGCGAGGAAAAAAGGATGTTCACACTTGGCAGCCATCTACTTCCTGATAGTTCACTGCAAAACCTCTCTCCTTGGCCATGGTTCCAAATTCACTAGCTTGCCATTCTTGCTCACACATCTAGTTCAGCTTTGGCTCCTCCAAGTGGGGGAGGCTTTTTGTTGGTTAGTAGCTGGCAAGTAATGTTTCCACAATTCCGAATTCACTAGTGTGCCATTCTTGCTCACACATCCAATTCGGCTTGACTCCTCCAAGTGGGGAGGGTTTTTGTCGGTTAGAAGCTCGTAGGTAAGGTCTCCACGATGGACATCGAGGAAAAGGCTTTAATTTAGACGTTTTATATGACAATTGTGCTGTGGGAAGGAGAGAGACAATCAATCACATATTTATTCATTGCAAGTTTTCTTCTTGTGCTCTTTAAGTGAGGTGGTGATGCTTGGAGGGTGGCTCCTTTTCATGATCATGGCTTAGTTCGCTGGAGGCTTATCCGTTTTATTGTTCTATGGTCTAGTTTGGAAAGAAATGATTGAGAGGATTTTCAAGAACTAGGAGTCATCTTCAGATGTATTCTTGCAACAATGTTCCTAAGAATTAATTAGCAAATAAAATAAAATGAAATAACAAACATTCTTAAGAATTAGCAAATGGGGACATGGATCTAGTGAAGTTCGAGAATATGAACCTTGACAACATTCCTAGTGATTTTGGAGGCGTGTATGGAGTTTAGCATCACTAAGCTAAGAAAGAAATTCGGTACCCTCCTCTAGAAAGATTTTGGAATTTAATTTAATGTGAATGGGGAGGCTAGATGTAAGCCTGGTATAGCCGGTATAACAAAGGTGAGGTGCTGATTGCATTTTTGAAGTTTGTTAAAGCGAAAGATTCTAATGAAACAGATGAATTGGCTATCATAGAGGCTTTGAGGATCTATTCCCTCTTTTGTTTTTCACGATAGGTTAATAATTGAGAGTAAGGATGCAAAATGGGCCAGGCCGCCCATACCTAGCACAATCAATGGCCCATGGCTCAGCCCAACATGTTGACCAGCACGGCATGGGCACAGCCAGTTCCAGCCGGGCTCGTGCTGGGCCAGGGTACCTAGGCCCATGGCAAGGCACAGCCCGTGGCCCATTGGCCTGCCTCAGTTTTTTGAGCCTCATCACTATCCTGGCCCATGTGGTTGCCTTGGGCTAAAATGTTTAATGTTTAATGTTCTCCTATATTCAAGACCCCTTTAATGTTCTCCTATTTCAAGACCTTGCATTTATTGTTTGCATGATTTTCTCCCTCACATCCACATGGCAGCCCCTCGCTTAAACTCCCTACTTGGTCCTCATTAATGCTCCTTTCAATACTACATTTTAATTTGAGTCTTTTTAAAAAAAATGGTTAGGCATGTGGGATTGGCTAGGCTCTGTGAGCCACGGCATGGCCGGGTTTCGATCGGCCATGCTGTCCATTGTTCATCCCTAGTTAAGAGTGACTTGTCCAATGATATTTCTAGGTCATGTCTTATCAATGAGGGCCCATTGAAGTTTCAATATTTCCAGATTAGATCTTTGACAGCTTTTAAGGCATGTTGATGAGTACATCAGGTCATCAGAATTAAAAACATTCCAAAGAAGGAAGAAGAGGGTCCCTGTCCACGTATCTTTGTGCTTACATGACACTTGTTTTAGCCCAGTTTGAGGGTTCCGGGGAGATCCACCGTTGGATCATGATTTCAGAGAGGATCTATCATTGAATCATGAGATCAGAGGAGATCTGCTGTTCGATCATGCTTCCATCATGGATCAATGGTCGGATCATGTCAGGCCACATCCTTCTTATCAGTTGAAGGCCCCACACTAGGATGATTAGAGTTAGAAAACCCCATATGCATAACATCAAGGCGGCCCCACCTTGGGAAGATGCAAATGGGTTGCTAGTAGGAACATGTTGGACCCATTGGACCCTACTTGATGGGACGTACAGCCCATTATATGGCATACATACTTTTGGACCTTTTAATCTAATTTCATTTCTTGTTTTGGTAATTTTTTTTTTAATTTGAGAATATTTAGTTAAGTGGCTGATGTTTTAATCTCAGCCATTGATTGTTTTTAATGCTTGAGATAAGATTTAGGGTTAGTTTTTATTATATAAGCATTGTAATGCCTCTTTCTGGATTTAGACCTGATTAATGATATAAAGCATTGCTTTTGAGATTTCTCCTGTGAATGAAGCCACTTGGTGCGAATCCAAGTTATGTTTTGAGTATCGTCGTTTCTTTGTGAAAATTGGCATTTAATTGTTTCTCAATCCCTAGATCTCAAATCCCAAGCCCATTCAATATCACATTAAATCATCCAAACCAAAAACCAACTCACAACAAACCGTCACCAACCCTAAAATTATCATCATCATGTCTCCCAATCACCAAACCACATTGGACCAACCCAACACTATATATCCATTGCCGTCCCACCTCAAACCCACCCCTGACCAACCACCATCTTAGTCCTAATCCACAATGGCCGAACTCCATAACTCCAAACCCCATTAGCAAAACACCCCTACCACTAAAACCCATTAGCCGACCCATATATGTACCAAAACCCATTGCCAAACCCATCCCAATTGCAATCCAAATCAGCTGAACCCTAAAACCCAAGAACCCTTTGGCTGACACCATCATATACTCTTCCCTCCCATTGGCCAACCCTACATTAAAAATATTTGAGGTATTTGAACTTGCCATAGTGTTTAGGCCTATTTTTATTTTCTTATTGCCAACTATTTAAAGGAAAGGAATGAGAGGACTTTTAGAAACTCTACCTCTTCTTTAGAGGGTTTGGTTTCGAAGGTTATTTTTTCAATTGCCAAGTAGGCTTTGGTCAGGAAGGATTTTAGAAATCACAAAGTGTCAGATTTGTTTCATAATTGTCAAGTTTGCATGGGGTGTGGTGCTCCTAAAGTAAAAAAGTCTGTATATGGAATCTTCCTCCTAGAGGTATGTTGAAACTTAATGACGATGGTGCGGCGAGAGGCAAACCAGGGCCGGCGGGTATTGGTGGGGTTCTTCATAATGATAAGGGTGAGGTGTTACTTATGTTCTTTAAAAGTGTGGGGATTAGAAATTCCAATGAAGTGGAGGTGTTGGCTATTGTATTTCTGGTTTTATTTTTTTGTTCTTTTTGCCTTGCTTTTGCTTCTTAATAAAGTTTCCGTTACCAATAAAACAAACCACAATTAGTTTGCCTAATTTGAGCCTAGCCTATTCTTGAAACCCTTAAGGAAAATTAAGAACAATGTGATTGAGCAAAAGGTGATTCCTAGGCTAGTGGAGATTGAGTCTTCCATTGGAAACCTCAATCAAAATTAAAAAGGGACTTGGACATATCTTTGGGTGAACTTAGTGTTAGTTTATGCTTTGATTTATGAATGTTAACTGTTAATTGATCTCAGAACCTTCATCTTAGGCTTGTTTTCACGGTCCGAGACTCCGAGTACAAATAAAAAAAAGTCAACTAAAAATTAATTAACAAAGAGGATACCTTTAGAAATTCTGCAATTTTTGCAGCTAATTGTTGTTGCTCAAAGGTGCTTGAAGTTCCATGCCAAATGAAATTTGAAGACCCAAATTGAAACAAGAAACAATCAGTGGAGCTTAAGGAAGTTGCCGCCTGTATAGAGTAAAGAAGAAAAAGAAGTCATTCAAAGTCTAAGAATTATTTGCAATCTTAATAAGTATCATTTACTTAACATGCCTAAGACAACAATTTTCATGCTTGAAGAATGAAGATGCATAATAAGTCCCAAATACAACAGAAACATTATAAGGATAATATTAATAATCTAGCAAGATGTTATTTTCACATCACTCCATCCGACTAAATTTTCATGCATTTGATTATATGGTTGTTATTATCAAATAAAATTTAAAATTAGAGCATATGCAATGAACATTGGGTCTTCATATCCAACCATCAATCATGAATACAGTGGGCTCTGCAAAGGTTTGTTGGACTGCTATTGGAGTCCTAACTCCAAACATTGGGAATTCATTTGGGTTGGGTAGTAGCTTCGTTGCAGGAAACTCCTATATGGGTGGTGCTCCCACCTCGGAACCTCGCTCCCAGTGAGAAAGGAACCCGCTCCCAACTAAGATAGAAACTCTTAGGCATATAAATTCCAAAAGAAACAAATATAGAAGATACCAAGTAAGAGAAAAAATTAAGTAATGATAAGACGTTAGAAAAATATCAACTTAAATTTGCTCAATTACTTAACATAACCATAATATTACTTAGTCACTATGACAATCTTTGCAATTGATATGAATGACGCGTAATAATGTTTACTTGTATTACATATTTTCATGTATTATTCCTAAACGTTTCCCGTCCCGAAAGAGGAGCTCCTATAATCCACCAGCACCGATACTGCTCCTGCCCCCCTTCGTGCAACTAAGATACAGAGAACAGCTAGAATCACATATAAAAATTATAAAATTTTTGATGTTTTGCAATTTAAGCGGTAGAATGATATTTTCTGTTTGACATTTAACTATATTAAAAAAATATAAAAATACTCATAATTTATCCTGAACGCTCCCGAAGGCGCTCCCACACTTCTGTGATCATCCGCTCCCTCGCCCCCTCTCCCGCTCCCGCTTCCTCTCCTGCTCCCGCTTCGTGCTACTAAGGGTAGTAGTGAGAAAGGGTTGGAATCATCATATGTGGTTCCGATAGGGCCTAAAACCATCACCTCTCCTAGGAACATTCTCATGTGAAAGAATTTGCGGGTGCATGTAAATAGCAGTCCAGGCAGTGCCAATTCATTTGGGGGGTGGTATGTAACAGTCTAGCAGATATACCCATATAAGAGAAGAGAACTGCTTAAACGGAATTGGGTGCCTTACATTGTGAAATATCATCCCTCTTTATAGCCATTAGCCAATGAATGTTCTATTCTGTGTTCAGCAATTTACAACGTACCTTGCTTGTTATACAACAATTAGGATCCCCTTAATTGGAGCAATTTCGAGTCTAGCTATGCAATTGAATCTAATGGATATTATGCAATATTGGTACACCTATTGGAAATTATGCACGTAGTCCTACTAAGACTAACTAATACACCCCTCAAATTGAGGTCGGTGAATCATAAAAGAATAGTTTCTTATGAAGAATGGATGCTGAGTTCATGTTAATGCTTTTGTAAATATGTTAGCAATCTAAAGATTTAAAGGTACATGGGGATGAATAATGATGTGCTGGTCAACCGCCTCACAGATAAAGTGGCAGTAGACTCCAGTATGTTATGTGAGTTCATGAAGAGAAGTAGCATACTGCCAAGGAAAGCCAAGCTAAAAAAGAAGACCATGAAATGAAAGTATTTTAGAGCCTCAGAGCCATGGTTCAAAATCATGGTCGCACTCGCAGTCGTCATTGTGGTCGACCTTAAAAACCACTATGATGTGGCACGTTGCAGTTGTCAACTAGGCTAATGGGCCTAGGTCAGTGGGTCTCAGCCCATGAAAAATAAAGCCCATCTTATGGGTCAAAACAAATCTCGTTTGTAAAGATATATAATTGATTATGTGCCGTATTAGGAGATCTGATTAGATGTTAATTAGATTAGGATTACTTTAATTCAGTCAATTATCTCAATCAATGTAAACATTTATGTAAACTTTATCTCTATATATTGAAAGATCGTGACCCACAAATTGGATCATCGAATTCACAGACATTCCTTTCTCCTTCCCTTGCTTGCTTTGACATGGTATCAGAGCACCAAAGGAAACTAAACTCTATACAGAGTTTCTGACCGGATCTTCTTCATCTTCCAAGTATTGGAAGACATCATAGTGTCTGCGTGGATCTTCTTCATCTTCCAAGCGTTGGCACTCGTCAGATCAAGGTGTGATCATACATGGCCCACCCCAGATCCGCATCATCAAACCTGAAAATTGCAACCACCCTGGTCGCCTGAATATTCTGGTGTTTATGGACAATTTTTGAGGATTTTTTGCATCTCAGAGGTAGGATTTCGTGAAATCACAGTTTCAGCAGTATTTTTTCATCACAGCCATCCAAGTTTATGGATCTGGCTTCTTTTTGCAAGCAATCTACTTTGTTGGGTGCGAATTTATGTTCTTCATCAGTCTATGATGGCTAATTGATCACTCAGATCCGTTTTTTGCTGCTGTACTCCATTCTGACTGTAAATTTGAAGTCGCCTGGCACTGTTTTTTTTTTTTTTTGTAAACACTGTTCTTCTGCAGTGTTTTTCAATTCTGATTGCTTTGTTGGTCCTTTTAGAAGTTTTATCCTCTCTGTCTTGCATCTTTTTCAAGTTTCATTCAGCACAGTAAGAGTTTCCTATATATTGTGACATTTTAGAGAGAGAGGAAAGAAGAATGTAGAAATAATGTTTGAAAATCCAGTACCCTTAGGGTCGACTGTTCATTTCATTATATAGGGGCTGAATGCCCTGATTACATGCTGAATACCCATAATCTTCTCTTATCTAAAGCCTAATTATTCTGATATACAAACTAAGTATGTACAGGTGTAGTTGACTAGGTAATTGATGAAGACTGGGCCCAACATGGGCCTGGGCTTGGATTGACACCCCCCCTCAAATTGATGCTGGAGAATCATAAAGCAGCAATTTGGAAACAAGAAATTGATGTCGAGGCCGAGGTAGTCCCTTTGTGAAGATATCCGCAAATTGAAACTCTGTAGAGACATGAGGTAGAGTGATGACAGCCCGCTTATATTCATCCCGAATAAAGTGACAGTCAACTTCGATATGTTTAGTACGTTCATGGAAGACAGGATTTTCAGTAATACGGATAGCCCCAGTATTGTCGGCATGCAATGGAGTAGAAGAGGTTTGAGTGAAACCAAGTTCCGAAAGAAGCCCCCGTAGCCATAAGACTTCCGAACAAGCAGAAGACATCGCCCTGTATTCAGCTTCCGTGGAAGATCTGGACACACGTTCTTGTTTCTTGCACTTCCAAGAAACGAGCGAATTTCCAAGGTACATGCACCAACCAGTAGTAGAACGACGCGTGTCCTGACAGCCTGCCCAGTCAGCATCCACATAAGCAGTCAGAAGAAGAGGATTATCCTTTGGATAATATAAACCACGAGAGACAGTTTTCAGCAAATAACGGATAATGCGCTTCACAGCTGTCAAATGAAGATGTCGAGGAGCAGCCATGAACTGGCTCACAAGATTAACAGCATAGGATATGTCAGGTCTAGTGATAGTGAGATAGACAAGACTTCCTACCAGGCGCCGATATGTATGAGGATCAGGAAGAAGCTCGCCATCGTCTTTACTCAGCTTGAGATTGACCTCGACTGGTGTATCAACAGGCGAAGAATCTTGTAGGTCAGCCAACTCAATAAGGTCTGATGTGTATTTGTGTTGATTTAGAAAGAGACCTTTTGTAGATTGATGCACCTCTAAGCCTAAGAAATAATGCAAAGGACCCAAATCCTTCATATGAAAGTAAGTCCGGAGGGAAGATTGAACAGATTTGATCATACCATCATCCGTGCCAGTGATAATAATATCGTCCACATACACCAGAAGTACAGTAACCCCTGTAGAGGTGTGGCATAGAAAGAGAGATGGATCATAAGGGCTCTGAGTAAAGCCACTTTCGCATAAGCGACCCCGAAAGGTTTCGAACCATGCCCGAGGAGCTTGCTTGAGACCATAAAGCGATTTCCGCAGCCGACAGACGGACCTCTTGGAGGGAGAGGGGATGCCCTGTGGGATACGCATATAGACTTCTTCCTGCAAATCCCCATGGAGAAATGCATTTTTGACATCCATCTGGTATAATGGCCAAGAGTGAGATGCAGCAATGGCGAGAAGTAACCTAACAGATGTCATTTTTGCCACAGGTGCAAACGTCTCCTCGTAGTCGATGCCATACTCCTGTCTGTTTCCCAGTGCCACAAGTCTGGCTTTGTGTCGATCCAAGGACCCATCAGATTTAAGTTTGATCGAGTAGATCCATTTGCAACCAATGGGCTTAACTGCTGAAGGACACTCCACAATATCCCACGTGTGATTCAGATCCAGTGCATCCAATTCCTCCTTCATGGCTTGGTTCCAGCAATCTTGTTGGACAGCCTGTAAATAAGAACTTGGGATAGAGAGAGAAGATAGTGTGGTCATCAAAGAAGTATGGGTAAAGCCATACCGCTCAGGTGGTCTAGAAGTCCTGGAGGAGCGACGTAAGGCAGGAGTAGGCGTTGAACCAGTTGTCGGTGGAGGATCAGGAGGAGGACCATCTGCAATGGGAGGTTTATCCCGTCGGTGGTATACCAAAGCAGGATTGAACCGAGTAACAGAGGTTGGATCCGAAAAACCAGGTAAGAAAACTGGGGAAGAGGGATGAGGACAGTCCATGTGAGTTTGGAAGAAATATTGATTTTCAAAGAAAATAACATTCCGAGAAACCCTGATACGACCACCAATGGGATCATAACAAACAAAACCCTTTTGATTAGTGGCATAACCCAAAAAAGCACACCTGCGAGATTGGGCTGTTAGTTTTGTTCGTTCTGTGGGAGGTAGATGAACAAAGCAAACACAGCCAAAGGTATGTAGGTGATTAAACACAGGATGATGACCAAACAATTTAAAATGAGGCGTTAAATGATCAATGGTAAGTGATGGAAGGCGATTTATGAGATGGACAGCCGTGGTGAGAGCTTCAGTCCAAAAACGTGGGGGAACTGATGATTCAATCAGAAGAGTTCTAGTTACATCAAGAAGATGCCTGTTTTTCCGTTCCGCGACTCCATTTTGTTGAGGAGTATATGGACAGGTACGTTGAGAAATGATTCCTTTATGGTTTAAAAAGGATTGAAAATCCTTGGAAACATACTCCCCCCCCCCCCCGAGTCTGAGCGTAATGTTTTAATGCATTGAGAAAATTGGTTTTCAACATAGGTAACAAAAATTTTAAATGCATTAAGAACATCAGACTTCGAATGTAATAAATAAATCCAAGTGAATCTGCTATAGTCATCAATGAAGGTTACAAAGTACTTGAAATGACTATGGGAAAGGGTCGGAGCAATGCCCCAAACATCACTGTGAATCAATTCAAAACATGCAGTGCTCCGTGTTGTGGAGTGTGGAAAAGGTAAAGTTTTACTCTTTCCTAATTTACAAGCATCACATTCAAAAGAAGCAGAGGCAATGGGTGTATTTAATAATCCAGAGTGAAATAAAGCAGACAAAGTAGAGGCATTTGGATGACCAAGTCGATTATGCCACAACCGAGAATTATTCTGAACAAAAAAACAAAATAACTGAGGAAAGGTTTTATTCTGAATAACGGAAGACATTGGTAAAGAAAACAGCCTGCCACGCTTAGGCCCCCTCGCGATCACTTCCCCCGACTCCTGGTCCTGCACAACACATCCAGAAGAAGAAAAAGAAACAGTGTTATTATTTTCAACAAGTTGACCCACAGAAACCAAATTGGTAGCAAGATTAGGAGAAACTAAAACATTGGTTAAGGGTAAGGGGCCAGGGATATCACCGACAGAGGTGATGGGGAGATGATCTCCATTGGCAGCTTGAACAGATTGATGACCAGTGTAAGAAACGACATTATGTAAGTTGAGGGGAGAAGATGTCATATGATTACTTGCACCAGAATCCAAGTACCATGTATGGGATAGAGAGGAAGCAGTACCTGTGACGTTCATGGATGCCAAGGCATTGATGATCATTTGGTTGACCATCTCAGGAGTGAGAGGAGCGGAGGATGCAGCTTGGGTGGAAGAACCAGGTTGTGTGGAAACATCAGATTGCATAGAACCAACGAAGTCAGAGGATGCATAACGTGGAGTGGTGACTGAGTAAGCACTGGGAGCAGATGACACCGTGTAAGAACCAGATGATGACGGTACAGAATTACGAGAGGTAGAATTGCGACCCCTCTTCCGGCATTCATCAATAACATGTCCACTGGCCTTACAATATCTGCATATCTTTGCCTTGCACTGATTTGCGTAATGCCCATATTTCTTGCAGTTGTGACACTAAACTTTACTGATATCCCGAGAAGGTGATCTGGTGGTGGCAACATAGGCAAGCGGAGTCTCAGAAGATCCCTGTTGTGCCAGAGTACTTTTAGTTAGCAGACGTTGTTCTTCCCGTAGGAGCTCCTGAAGACAATCATCTAAGCTGGGAGGAGAAGCCCTGCTCATCAAGTTAGATCGAACGGTCTCAAACTCCAGACGAAGTTTCATGAGAAACTGATCCCGATGGCTACTCTGCTGTAAAGGAAGTAGTTCAGGTAGTAGGGCTTCAGATACCGTGGCAAATTTAAGCTCATCATATTCAGACCAGAGAATGCGAAAGCCATTGTAATACTCTTGTATAGACTGGGTGCCTTGAGTAAATTGAGAAATGTCGAGTTCCAATTGAAATTGGCGAGCAGCATTGCCTTGGTGATAGATCTTTTTAAGATAATCCCACATTTCCCGTGCAGATTTGCAAGGTCTGAGGTTAAGAATAAAATGTGGGTCAACCGATCCCAGCAACCAGGTTTTGATTTTAGCATCCTTAGTCTTCCAGGCTAAAATCTTCTTGTCATCTTCTACTGGTTTTGGATCAGATCCATCAATGTGAGCCCAAAGCTCCTTTCCTTCTAAATAAATTTGAAATTGGAAGGCCCAGGAGGTGTAATTTTTTCCATCAAATTGAACTAATTTAATGTCAGATTTGTCCATGACAGGGACTAGAGCAACAGCAGGAAGTTGATGAAGAATAGTGACCAGCAGACAACAGTAATGAATAGCAACAATATGTTACTGTATCCAAATTCCAGAAGAAAAATCTAATTGGTTCCAGGCAGCAGAACAGTGGATGCAGGCAGCATAACAGTGGATGCAGGCATCAACATAGACAACTGTAGTCCAGAAAAGTGATCCAGAGCAAAAAATGAAAAAAAAATGCACTGAACGACCCTGTCGTTAGTGGCTGGATGCATACGTGAGCCCCATAAAATGATCAAACACCAGATCAAAGAGTGGGGATGGAAAAGTGGACCATTTTCGCACCTTGTGGAAGTGGTTTCATGCAGATCCAATGTAGATCCACAAAACTGGACGGCTGAGATGAAACTAAAGTGATAAAACACGATTTCCACAAAAATCAGTAGAAAACCAACCTCTGATGATCCATAAATGCCGAAAAAATCTTCAAAAATAAGAAGAGAGCCAGGCGACCAATATGGGCTGTGTCCGCTGATATGATGATGACGATCGCAGGTGGGCCACGACTGATCGGAAAGGATCCGGGATGATCACAGACGATCAGGTGACATAAATGGCTTTCAGAGAAGAAGATATGCCTGAGAATGAAGAAGATTCACAAATTGGAACTGTGCAAGCAAAACTGTGCACAGAACTGTATTAAAAGGGACTGACGACCATCTCGGCAGCCTGATTCCATAAACGTGGGCTCCACCAGATCATCAGTGGACAGATCAGAAGTCGGAGATGGATGCACAGCATATTTACGCAAGTAAGGGAAGAAGATTCAGCCAAAAATAACCAAGATCCTTGATTTTGGACGGCCCAGATGAAATCAGATGAAGAAAACTGAAATACCACAAATGGTGCTGGAAAACCTACGCTGGATGGGAAATAAATTCCTGAAAAATCACCATAAACACCTATAATTCCAGTCGACCAAGATGGTCTGGTTCTGCAGAGAGGTGGAAGAAGATCTCCGGTGGGCCACACCTGATCTGAGATGATCTGTGATGATCTGGGATGATCGGAGAGTTTCCAGACGTGGAAGATGACTTGGAGAATCTACAGATCTCTGTGAAGTGGGCTCTGATACCATGACATTTTAGAGAGAGAGGAAAGAAGAATGTAGAAATAATGTTTGAAAATCCAGTACCCTTAGGGTCGACTGTTCATTTCATTATATAGGGGCTGAATGCCCTGATTACATGCTGAATACCCATAATCTTCTCTTATCTAAAGCCTAATTATTCTGATATACAAACTAAGTATGTACAGGTGTAGTTGACTAGGTAATTGATGAAGACTGGGCCCAACATGGGCCTGGGCTTGGATTGACATATTGTGCTTGTTTGATTGATCTACTGATTACTGCAATGGAAAAGCATGATATTAAATTGATCAAATTTAATGGAAAGAATTATACATCCCGGTCCTATCAATTTCAAGTCTATCTTGAAGGAAAAGAAATGTGGGGACTTGTTTCAGGTTGGGATCCTCGACCTAAGGAAGATGAGAAAAAAAATACTCTCTTGGAATACAAAGGATGCCAAGATTAAAACCTGGATTCTTGGTTCTGTTGAACCACAATATATCCTGAACCTCAAACCTTACAAGACCTCCAAGGAGATGTGGGAATATCTGAAACAAGTGTATCACCAAGGGAACTCTGCCCGTCAATACCCAACTTGAACTGGAGATTGCTCAGTATTTCCAAGGAACATCTTCAATCCAGGACTGCTATACGGGTTTCTCAATTTATGGGCAGAATATGATGAAATCAAATACCTCAATGTATCTGAGGCAACTCTTTCTGAGATTCAAAAACTACAGGCAACTTCTCATAGAGATCAGTTTCTCATGAAATTGAGATCTGAATATAGATCACTCGTTCCAATCTGATGAGCAGAGTTCCATCTCCATCCCTGAATGAGTGTCTTAATGAGCTCTTGCGAGAGGAACAAAGCCAGCTCACTCAGCATGTTCTGAAGCAACAATCCTCCGGAAACTCTCCGGATGTTGCATATGCTGCTGCTAGTTACACCCCTGGTGTCTCTCACGGTCTGGGAATGATCATTCATCATACTACTTCTGCTGCTAAAGGACAACCCCCTGCAAGAAATCTCAGCAAAATCCAATGCTTTGGCTGTAAGAGTTATGGCCACTATGCTTCACAGTGTAAGACCAAGTTTTGTAATTACTGCAAATCAAATGGTCATGTCATTAATGATTGCAAAAGGTGGCCACAAAATCGCACTCCACGAGCATATCATGTTAACACTACAGATGCTACTACTTCCAGTGATAATCCTTCAGCACCGGTCATGCCTTCGCCACCTCCTGCCTCCACTACTTCTCCTCAGATCACCCCTGAGCTTATTCAACAAATGATCATAAATGCCTTCTCTGCACTTGGCATTTCAGGTAACCACAAATCCTCTTCTTCCATATGGTTTATTGATTCTGGAGCTTCCAATCACATGACCTCCTCCACCACTCATCTCTCTAACCTGCAACCGTACAATGACAATTTACAAGTCCATACCATTGATGGTCAAAAGCTTCCTATTACAGCTACTAGTGATATCATTCATTCATTACCTCTCACCAATGTTTTTCTATCTCGTCATCGATCTACAAATCTTCTGTCTGTTGGACAATTGATTGATGATAATTGTAATGTTTCTTTTTCTCGGTCTGGTTGTGTTGTGCAGGATCAAGTGTCGGGGACGGTGATCGCGAAGGGGCCTAAGTGTGGACGCCTGTTTCCTCTTGTAATGCCTTTCTATCAGAATAAACAGATTTCTGCTTTTTCTTGTCTTTCTTCTCAAGATGTTTGGAGGCTCTGGCATAATAGATTAGGCCATCCTCATTCAAAATTGTTATCTTTGATGTTGAACACTGGTGGTATTAGTAAAAATTAAACATCTTTTAGTCATATTTCTGATGAGTGTTTTGTTTGTAAACTTGGAAAAAGCAAAGTTCTTCCCTTTTCATCCAAATCTACTATGGCTTCCAATTGCTTTGACATTATTGATAGTGACGTTTGGGGGATTACTCCTGTAATCTCTCATACACATGTCAAATATTTTGTCACATTTATTGATGATCATAGTAGATTCACATGGGTTTATTTTTTGCACTCTAAATCTGAAGTCTTTGATGTTTTTTAACAATTTATGGCATACGTTGTAAATTAGTGTTCTACTCGCATAAAAGTTCTCCGATCTGATTCCGGAGGGGAATATATGTCCCATCAGTTTCAAAATTATCTACAAAAATACGGGATTTTATCGCAGCGATCGTGCCCTTACACTTCTCAACAGAACGGAGTGGCAGAACGAAAAAACAGACATCTCCTCGATACTGTTCGTTCTCTTCTCTTAGAATCATTAGTTCCAGCGAGATTTTGGCCCGAAGCTTTAGCCACTGCGGTTCACTTAATCAATCACTTCCCATCCCATCGCCTCAACAGTCAAACACCATACCTTCGTCTCTTTCATAAAGATCCTACTTATACCCACATGCACATTTTTGGATGTGTTTGTTTTGTTCATCTTCCTCCTACTGAACGTACCAAATTAACTGCTCAATCCGCCCAATGTGCCTTCCTTGGCTATGCACCTCACCAAAAGGGGTATATATGCTATGATCCTGTGGTCAACCGCCTTCGCATTTCTCGAAATGTCACATTTTTTTAAAATCAACGTTTTTTCTCTACTCATTCCTCCGATTTACCTTCTTTTTCTCATCTACCAGGTTTTTCTGACACAATCTCTTCTCCACTCATTGTTTATGAACGTCGTCGTCATAAGGATGTTCCACTATGCCTCCCCCTCTGGATCCCTCACCGACACCTGATCTTGACCCCGCTTCATCACCTGATGCTTTATCTCCGCTCAACTTCGAAGATCTACTCGTCTCTCTAAGCCTCCAGAAAGATATGGGTTCACTCACACATCCTTGCTTGCTACTCTCTCCTCTATTGCTATTCCTCCTTCATACTCACAGGCGGTGAAGCATGACTATTGCCAAAAGGCTATGCACGAAGAATTAGTTGCTCTGCAGGAGAATCATACTTGGGATATTATTCTATGTCTTTCATATGCGAAACCTATTGGCTGCAAATGGGTTTTTTCAGTCAAACTTAAGTCTGATGGCTCGTTGGATCGTTATAAAGCACGATTAGTCGCACTGGGCAACCGACAGGAATATGGCATCGACTATAAAGAAACATTTGCTCCAGTTGCCAAAATGGCAACAATCCGTACTGTTCTTGCCATTGCTGTTTCTCACTCATGGCCTCTTTGCCAATTTGATGTCAAGAATGCCTACCTTCATGGTGATCTCAAGGAAGAAGTCTATATGCGAATTCCCCAAGGCTTTACGGGTGTCTCGGCAGGAGACTGTGCGCGCTTAAGACACTCTTTATATGGTCTTAAGCAAGCTCCGCGCGCTTGGTTTGAGAAATTTAGGGATGCTCTCCTTCATCTACAGTTCTCTCAAAATGCCTCTGATCCTTCTATGTTCCTTCATCGCTCCTCAAATGGGATTACTGTCCTCTTGGTATACGTGGATGATATCATCATATCTGGGACAGATTCTGGCATGATCACCCATCTACAGGCATCCTTACATGAATCTTTTCATATGAAAGACTTAGGGCCACTCACATATTTTTTAGGCCTTGAAGTTCATCAGTCAGAAAAAGGTCTCATCCTCGATCAACACAAATATGCTATGGATCTTATTGAGACGGTTGGACTTTAAAACTCCACTCCTGTAGATACACCTGTTGAGGCCAATCTTTAACTCGCACATGATACGGGTGATCTTCTTCCTGATGCCACAATGTGTCACCGTTTAGTCGGCAGCTTGATCTACTTGACTATCACTCGGCCTGATATCTCATACGCGGTGAATCTGGTTAGTCAGTTCATGACACAACCACGCCATCTCCACCCCGTTGCTGTTCGGCTCATTCTTCGCTATGTTCTTCATACACCATCTCGTGGCCTTTTCTTTTATGTGGGCAATTCGACTTATCACATCGCTTACTCAGATTCTGACTGGGCTGGTTGTCCTGATAGTCGACGGTCTACCACGGGTTGGTGCATGTTCTTAGGGGACTCGTTGATCTCCTGCAAGTGTAAGAAACAAGATAAAGTCTCCAAATCATCCACAGAAGCAGAATATTGTGCTATGTCGGCTGCCACATCTGAAATTGTCTGGCTTCGGGGTCTTCTTTCTGAGCTTGGATTTCCATAATCTGGCCCTACACCTCTCTATGCGGACAATACCAGTGCCATACGGATTACTAAAAATCCTGTCTTCCATGAACGCACAAAGCATATTGAAGTCGCTTGTCATTATATACGTGATGAATTTGTGCGTGAAGCAATTACTCTTCCTCATGTTCCTACCGGACTTCAAATTGCAGATATATTTACTAAGAGACTTCCTCTGCCACGACACCAATTCTTAATTGGCAAATTGATGCTCGTGGATTCACCCGCATCAATTTGAGGGGGGGTGTCGACTAAGCCAATGGGCCTAGGTCAGTGGGTCTTAGCCCATGACAAATAAAGCCCATCTTATGGTTCAAAACAAATCTCATTTGTAAAGATATGTAATTGATTATGTGCCTTATTAGGAGATCTGATTAGATGTTAATTAGATTAGGATTACTTTAATTCAGTCAATTATCTCAATCAATGTAAACATTTATGTAAACTTTATCTCTATATATTGAAAGATTGTGACCTACAAAAGGGATCATCGAATTCACAGACATTCCTTTCTTCTTCCCTTGCTTGCTTTGACAGCAGTTCGCGGTCCACCGCAATGCGAGTTTTTCCCAACAAGAAATTAAAAAAAAATCCAAAAAATCCATAATATTATAAAATGCTAGAAAATAATGTTTTTTTTTCCATTAGTAAATACTTGAAACAAAATACCGGTCTCCCTAAGTCATATCATCCCTATCGATGTCTTATCTGAAACTTGTAAAGTCTGTTTTGAATTAAATAGATTTACATGTAAAATAATTTGAAATATCACAAATTTTATATTATGGATTGCAACCAAATTTTGAACTAACCATTAGTGTTAAACACTTAAAGTCAAGAAACTAGTAGTAGTAGTGCCATACTCAATTACTCAATCACCAAGTGAGTTGAGAGTGAATTTCAAATTTCAAGTAACATTTACAATTACATCAAGATGAATTAATTATTTAAAGCAGCGGAGTATAAACATAGGGGTATTGTGGTTGAGGAGGGAAGAAGCCTTCATATGAAAATCTACCAAAACCTTGCAAATCACTTGAGTTTTGTCCAAAAAAGAGGCTTTGGAAGCGGGAAGCTCCACGGATGGTTTGGAAGGAAAGAAGGGGGAAGAAAGTTAAAAAAAAAAACCCATCATCGGCTGATATTTTGACTGTTTTTTTCAAACTATTGGCCGTTATCATATTTATCAAAATCTTATGATTCGTGTATAGAATCCTAAGGAAAACGATTCATATCTATGCAACGAATCCCATTTACAGATGAATCTTAGGGCTCATGTGTGAATCTTACGATTCAATGCTCATTTCATCGAATCTTTCAATTCAAGCAATTCGGCTGAGCAACAATAGCTACAATCGATAAGTTAATATTAACAATATTTTTTCTTTTTTCTTTCTTTATTCTTTTTTTATTTTAGCATTTTTATTTTTAAAAGGATATTTAATAGTTAACAAAACCTCTTAAGAATTTTTATAGCTTTGGAGAGATTTTAGAGCTGAATAAAGAACATGCATTTAATTAAGGCATTCGATTGTACATATGGTGCTCGTCTATATCTTCTTTTCTTTTAATATATATTTTTTAATATATACTTTTTTATGACCACTTTCTTAACTTCAAGAGATATCCTACTGTGTAAGATTGATGGTTTGGATTTTATTTTTACTTTTATATTTTGATTTAAAGATAACAAAAGATAAATATATATTGATGGGTGATATTCAAGTGAGGGATTCTCTCACAAAAATGGTGAGGGACACTCCCCTTTTGGGAAGTGTCAAGTACAAAAAGGGGAGTGTCAAGTACATAGGAAGACTCCCTATGTACTTGACACTTCCCAAAAGGGGAGTGTCCCTCACCATTTTGGTGAGGGAATCCCTCACTTGAATATCACCCTATATTGATACCTTAAACTTATTTAACTATTTACACATATCATTTATTATATATTAATAATGTCATGTTGTTCTTGATATAATTGTCTTATTTGTCATTGTATTTATACTGCTATAAATGGGAAAAGGGATAGTTATGAATAACTGCTTTTTTATTTTTCCTTTTAGTTTTTAATTATTTTTCTTTTATATTAGAAAAATAAAAAACCCTACGATTGGTGATATGATTTACGATTCGATTCGATCCATGGGTTGAACGATTTGCGATACGATTCCGATTTTCAAAACTATGGCCGTTGTGATTGTTATGACCGTTATATTCAAAATATCGGCCGTTATGACCATTATGGACCTTTTTTTTCACTTTTTATATAACGTGTCCGTTATGATCGTTATATTGGAAATAATGTAACGGCATAGGCCGTTACGGTTTCATAATGGCCATTATGAAACGGTAACGGCCGCATCCCTTTGACCGGTGTGGGAAATTAGCCAACCAAGTTAGATGCCGATTCATGACTCTTTACCAGAGTTTGATCCCAATCCAAACTCTCTTAGGGTCACAGGTTAAGACTTAATCGGGAGATTCACCCTTGGTCTTAACCACATGCTTAATCCGACGTGGGTCCTGTTGATAGAATATGTGGAAGAGAAGAAGAAGAAGCAGAGAAACAATATGGGAGAAGGTCGTGCCTTTCTCATAGCATCGACTAATCTTTTATAATCATAATATGCCTTAATCAAGGCTGTAATAAAGCAACTGTTACAAATCATAATATTACACAGAAGAAAGAATCAATTAGATACTATTCAAAGGGAGAAAAATCAGAGGAGAAAAATCAGGGATTACAAAACGTATCCTATACAGATTCGGGCCTGCTGGGCCTATTACTTTTACACCTGTAACAGGCAGGCCACACGATTTCTTCAAATACATGATAAGAGCCTGTAGCACAATGGAAGGTGTTTGCTTTTGCAACCTTGAGGTTGTGGGTTAGAGTCATGTTATCTATAGAAATAAATAAAAAAAAGATAACCGTTGTAAACCTAAGGAAATCAACGCATTCAAAAGCTTTAAGAAATATTTTATTCAATGAGCTATAGATACATGTTTAACAAGAAGTTGATGAAATTAGAAAGAAGGGTAAAACTGTGAACATACTGCATCAACTTGGACTGCTTTATTGTTATGCACCGAGACACCGGAAATTCGAATCAGGGCAACACTATCAGCAGTATATGTTTCATCAGTTAAACCATTCTCTTCTAGGAAACTTTTGTAACCAGAACTGAGTCCACCCTGCGAAAAGAGTAAGAGTCACAGTAAAATGCCTAGGACCCTTCAATTTCCCAACAATGTTAGCTACCAATCTCAAAAGGCGAAAGCATATAGGCCAAAGGGAAGATACCTTCAAAACAACCATGGGTTGAAAGATTGCAATAAATTGCGGTGGTTCTTTTCCTTGAACAATGTGGCCCTGCAGGTACCCATCATAAGACTCACCTTAAATCATTCACAATCTCCTGATTAATGGAAAGGTGAAATAACATTATACCTGAACAGGTCGCCCTTTCAAGGAATTGAACATGTTATTTGCTAACTGAGTAGCCATCATTTGGTCATCCTAGAATAGAACAATATAATTATGTCATCTTTATCACGGCTTTGATGAATTGACTAGAAGAAAAGGAAGACTGTGAGAAACTGAGAGCACAAGATCCAAAAAAAATCTTCATATCCAAATATCTTAAAGATCAAATAAGGACTAGAGAAATGGAAGATAGAATGTCGATGGCTGCTGTTAATTCTTTCCATGGTGGGGCACATGATATCAATGGCTTATGTGCCTGATGTAGGATTTACTTATAGAAAATGAAAACACACGGGAACTAATAAACTTTACAAGCATAGCATTGCAATATTCCTCATTGCAGTACTGCTATATTCTGCCCGCCGTGATGAAAGTTGGAAGCATTAGTATGTGCAAGCACAAGGTTTTAGTAGATTAGTTATCACTGTAAAAATAATCGTACTTAACTTGAATACTGTCTTTTCCCATCCAACAGCATAAGTAGTAGTCTTCTTTCTTATCACCAGAATGGTATGTATAAAGAACAACATAGCAATCCCCACTGTGGAATTTACCAACATCCTCTTTGGGAACTGGAGTCTTGGCAGTTCCATCTATGCGCCAGACCTTAAAGATCAGCAACAATCACTCTTTTAGAAGGATAACAACAACTAAAAGACTTACAAAATTACAAGCAAAAGAGGCCAACTCGAAAAAAGTTACTATTTTAACCTCGATTTTTCCACCCCCTTCAAGTAATGGAGGAACTACTTCATTCACGGGATTGCCTTTCACCATTCCCTTGACATTGACACCTTGCTGCTTCAGCATTGCTAACAGAAAAGAGAAAAAAGGCTTATCAATTATATATTCTAAAATATTTGCAGTTCAGGTCAACTGGTGAACTCAATACTACCTGCTACTCTTCCTCTTCCCTCCTCTGAAACAGAAGTCCCTGTGCCAATTGTCCATGACTCAAAGTTGGACTTAAAGGAATGTGTCTCGAACCCTTGAATTATGCGGGTTATGCGTGTTGACTTTGGTCTATTTTGATTAGAGATAAACTCCTGATGAGGAAAATTGAAAAGTTAAGGTAGTTCTGCCGATGGTCTACATAAAGAAATTCACATTAGTCCTTTTACCTCAGCAGCTTGGCTTGAAGCTTTCCTATCCTCCACTTGTGTCGCCCGACCAACCCAAACAAATACCTCAGCCCCACAGTCCAGCAAATAACACTTATTATTTTCTAGCATTGCTTTAGAAAGTGCATCCTCCGCCAATATCTCCACCTGACTATCAGTAATACTACAGCGACAATGATGACAACTTAGTGCCACATCAAGCTTACATAAAATAAAATGATAACAAGAAGAACATCATTTAAGAGTCCTATGTAACTTTATTTCTTATGTAACTTTATTTCTTTCTTCTACGAAGATAAGAAGATACAACTACCATGAGTATCAGATACCTAAACACTCCAAATGAGGAAAAAATAAAAAATAAAATGATGGTTGTGTTCATCACTGATTTTCTCTATAGAAGGAATTGCATTTATATTTCATTTGCATAGCTCTAATGTTCTTTCATCATATAAAAAATTGTGATATACTATAAACTAAATATAATTGTACAGCTAATATACAGACATATCTGTATGGGCTCCTTGAAGTTGTGTATTGGACATCTCACATCTATGTCCATTATTGAAAGCTGTATCCATGTCCAAGTTTCATAGTTTAAGACGGACACCACTACAGAAAGCAGTATCTGTATCAGTAGAAAGAGATCATCAAAGAAACGATTAGACTCTCATTAGCTTGGACCGTGGAAAATTGTCCAAATGATACCATGGTGTGAAGTTCTATACATTGGATGGTGGGACTCAAATCTGATAAATAGTGTTTCTTGTGAACAGATACAGTGCTTCTCATTGCTGTTGATCGGTTTTTTTAAAGGGATGGTCAGGGTTATTTTTGGAGGGATGTTAGGACATGCAACAGGTTAAGTTATTTGGTTTGTTTTCGTTTCAACAATTGGGATTGGATTGAATGGCCGGTCTCATATTGGCTGTCATGGGCAATATAATTGTTGTAGATAGGACCACAAATGAAGGGAATCTGTTATCTTTATTTAGGGTAATAAATTTCTGAATTTTGATGGAGTTTTGGCAAGTGACATCTATCTGTCAAAGTTGAGGCATACTTTGGGCTAGGATTGGGATGTTGGGATTTGGTAAAAAGATGAAAAAGTGTGGATAGAAGAAGATGCTGATATGAATGCAGGTGAAATCAGAACTCTGGTGAAATATCAGCAGAAATTTCCAGTTTGTTACCAAACTGGTTCACAGTGAAAACCTTGGAGCCACACTTCAGTCTTCATCTTGCCAAAGATCTATGGAGTTGCACAAAGAAGAAGCAATAGAGTCACAGATGCATGTAGAAGGGGGAAAACCCAAAGTATGGTTGAACATTACAAAATATAGATAGATTCAGACTGTCTCATGATGTAGAATTAGGAAAAATTTGGAAGTACATTCAGCCACTCCACTTTATATAAAAATAAAATAAAACGGATGCTCTAAGAAATTAGTCAACTGATTCTAAGGAGTCCTCCATATCACTGGACTTAGAACTTCCCTAAATCCTAACAAACTTAGAAAGAAATAGGACTCTCTGATGGTTATAAATAAAACACTTAATATGACAAGACTGTTAAGTAGATCGGTTTTCTGCTTCCTAACAGCTTAAACTTTTGGGATGTATTGGCCAGTCGGACTTGACATGGTATCAGAGAAATGTCAGGTCACAAGTTCAAACCCCAGGGAGGCATTATTCCCCCAGGTCGAATGGGCAGGCACATATTGCGTGGGCAAGCACGTGTGGGTTGCAAATTCGAATGGTATCATGTTCGAAGTTTAAGTAGATTGGTTTTCAGTTTCCTAACATCTTAAGATTTTTGGATGTATTGGCTAGTCGGACTTGAAAAAGAGTACAAAGTCGTAACTAAATAGGAAACAAACTGGAAAAAAAGGAAGAATTGATTAGACTGTAGAGCATAACTCATGCAGAAGGAAACTTCTTGCACTGTATTCAATGCACATAATCACTTGGATCACAAGTGGGCCTCATCTTAGCTCCTCAAGGCATATGTAACGGCATCATCTTTTGCTCTCACAAACAAAATAAAAACAACTCAAGCCATATCTATTGCTGCTAATTTAAGCACTGAATCAGCTTAATGATAAAAATGATATTGTATCTACTATTGCTTCAAGAAAATTGTGACAACCTCCACTATCTATTAAGCAAGATGGGTTATGATAGTCACAAGGAGCAACATCAAAATCAGTCTTCATGAGAGCAAAAGGCACATCTAAGTTAATGACTTCTTTCTACAACATAATATCATGTCAGTATTCACTTCCATGCCTTACTTTAGTAAAGAAGATGAATTTCAAGATGCACTTGAGTTTCTCTTCAAAAATTTATGTTCAGCCTTATCATTAAAAAGCTGCTATATAACATATGTCTTCCATCTTCGAGTATTAGGGTGAGAGAATTTTCTCTGTACTTTGTTTTTACTTTGATGTTCCTAGATCTGTACAACAGTCCAGATCCCATGTATTTCAATTTTACCCTCACGTATTTGTACCTAGTAAGATTGTTCTTGTAATTAGACATTTTGATACTGTCTTTCTCATGAGATAAACCTTTTGGCTTCAATCACCTTGTACAACTACTAACACTCCTCGTCCTTACCTACTGGTTATTAAATTTTCTGCAAATAATACCAATTGGGCAAAGGATCCCAAGTTCTACTAGCCAATTTTGAGAAGTTGGGACTAGAGGAATTGAGGATAAATCTTAACCAATCGTTGATGTCCATGATGCCCTTACAGCTGTATGCACTAACTTAAACTTAAAATATCCAAAGAGGACAGTCATGGAGATGAAAAACACTTTATTAGAACTGATATCAAATGATCATTAACTTAATAGAATTCAACATAATTAAGGCACATACAAAGTATAAAACACTTATTTAGAGTTGGTATTTTTTGAGAAAAGGAATAGTCCCACGACTAATGAGTAATGACTACTTTCATTTTTCTCTTTTAAGCTAACAAAATCAGCATGGATTTCATATAAAGGTTTGCATTAGCTACTTTTACCACATAGTCCCCATAAGAATAAAAAAAAAAAAAAAAAAGATAAATAAAAACCATGAAACACTTGCTACTAGGATTTGTTTTGCCAGATGTTATGATCTTGCTATCTCCATGACATGTTACCCAGTAACGAAAACCAAAATGAAATTTTAAATACCTATACAGTCTTCCAGGAGTAGTCTCCATGATAACATCGTCTTCACTTGCAACCTTTCTACCAATAGGTGCAAAACCACCAAAAATGACCCAGAATTCGCCTGAATCTGACTCAGCCACAAGCTTTCCATCATCTGAAATAATTAACATCATCCATAAATATATTAAAAAATAATAGACAGATTAGACAAAATTAGAGGGTAATATGCTTTAGCAGATTGAAATCCTTTGAGGAGAAAATTTATTCAGAAAGTAAAAGATCATGCCCTCACCAATAATTGCAACATCACATGTTCCCTCGTGATATGTTTCCTTTAAGTGTTGAATTACTTCCAGAGCCTTGGCTCTTTCTTGAATATTAGAGTTTGCACCATTAAACTGAAAAATTTTCTTTTCAGTGTCCAGGATAAATACATCATCATGATTCAATGAAGAGCGAGCGAAGGTAACCTGCATGACCAAATTTGAATGCTCACTATTCCCTTGATTTACAGCAATTGACTTACAGTAGTTTAAACATCAAAAGACGCCTCTTGATAGGATGCAGGAATTCAAATCAAGAAGATTTTATACCTGCTTCAGTCTAATGACTCGTTTTCCTTTGCAAACGTAGAGCCGTGTTTCAAACTCTTCTTCCTGATATGTCTTAAATCCAGAAGCAACACCACCCTCCAATGGGATAATGCAAGGTTTGAAGTAAGTCAAAAACTTTTCTGACTCGTAACCTTGAAGTTCCCTATGCTGAATAGCACGACCACCAAGGGCCGCATCAAGTTCTATTGTCTTAATAGCTGCAGTTCCAGCCTCATCCTACATAATTTTAGAAGATAAAATGATGAGAGGACAATTTTGTAGAAAGAAATTGATTCTATATGGAAACAACAATGGAGGAGTACCTGGCTAGTATCCTTTCCAATCCAGAAGTGAATATCATATAGATAAGAACCTCCTTTGCCAGCAGTTGTCTACAAAAGAGAAAGCAATTTTTAGCTGATAAAGAACATTGAATAACTATCTATTCCTTCCAGAACATCAGAAAGAGTTCAAACATGAATTCTTCTTCAAATGAAGATTCGCTAAAAATTTCTTCAATTATTTTTTGAAGGGGAATGTTCATACTTCATTTTTAAAACTAGAATAGATTATCCTAGACACTTACTCTTTCATGTTTAAATGGACATAATTGACTTCACTAATTAAAACAATTGGGCTTGGGCCTGGTATTTTTCTCAAGGGTTAGGCTTGGGCTTGAAATGTAGGCTTGTGGGACCACCCTTGATGTTGACATCAACCTATGATGCCCAGATATGGCATGGATACGGCTAGGATACGCCATAGACACGGCAAGGACACGGATTTAACACATAAAAAGTGAAGTATCGGATACGATACAACACAATACGTTACCCATTTCGAAGTATCCGTGCATCATAGCATCCAACTATAAACAAGCTAGGCCTACACACACTATGGCCCATCCTATCCCAACCAATTGACACCCCTCCAAAAAAGTGATATATTGCACCCTACGATTATTCCAACGTGGGGTGCCCATTTCATGTGGAAAAATAAAATCAAGGGTATTGCAACAGGGAAAATGTTGACCTTTCCACATGTGCACTATGCACTGCGCACCCAGAGCGTCTAAGAGGCAGAACCCACCTTCAAATTTTACGTGCTACACATGATGAACTCTCCAGATGCATGGTGCATAGTGCGCAAGTGAATAATTTCCTACACAATAGTATCGAAAGATAACATCATAAAACAGAAAAGACATTGTTACCTGTAAAACAATGTATGAATCCCCCATGTAGAATTTACCATGTTCAGATTTTGGTAGAGGAACGGGCTGAAAGTTCTCAATCCGCCAAATTTCAGTCCCTCTACAAGTTGTTAAGCATAAACTCAAGGAGTTCTATCAAGGCTAGTTTGAAAAGTTAATGACCCAACAGATAGAATTAGATAAAAAATGATTCCTCATAAGAAAAAATCATGAATACATGCCAATGTAACATATACAGGATACACTTTCTGGCCAACTCCGTGAAATGCAGGATCCAGGATTTTTGGAGCGCTGGCCATTGCAAATCAACCTTCTTTAAATCTCCTTGCAGAACGGATTCTTGAGAAGGCCTTCGATATTCCAGCTTCTAGAGTCTAATAATTTAGGTCAGCAATTAATACAGTTCATAGTAGATAGAGAGTTATTACATAAGCATGAAATAAATTTTAAAGTTCTAGTAATCCATGAAAAATTCAATTACACAAATTACACGAACGATCATACTAGAAAATAGTAGTCAACTCTTACAACTAATATATTCAATCTTTCCATAAGGGGTTGTTTGGTTGCAGTCATTTACATACGTAAATAACTCACATGCATAATGGTTACACACCATTATGTTTGTTTATGCTCATTTATGCATGTGATGTATAAATCAGGTGAGAATATGGTGTGTAAATTAAGTCATTTACGCATGTGAGACCCTGGTAAAAGGAATCATGCTATATCCGCAAATGGAACAAAAAAAAGGCGGAGCTACAGTAATTTGGGTGTCCCATCATCATTGTGGGCCTAGAAATGAAGATCCAAATCATCCACCCTATCCAGAAGGACAGAAACACCTAGGAGGAGAAATTCCAGCCATTTGTTACTGACAGGATGCATTTTATCGGAGGCCCTATCTTGCAGCTATAATATAAGACTAGCCTTAGCTCATGCGACTGCCATTTTGTGTTCTTACCTTGCAATTAGCATTTTATTCATTTGTAGAATGTACTTTACCCAATTTATGCAGTCTTGCAGTCTTGGATTTATTTTAAATCTTACCTATGATTTTTCAAATTGCATATATGTATATGCTACTATGAAAATTTTCTATCTTGCTAAGTATACTACGACAAATTTCTAACTTGATAAGTTCTTTAAACTTACTCCTTTCTTTTGGGTTATTTTCCAAATCTTGGAGTAGGTCCCAGAATGAATTAGCATCAGAGAGCTAGCCACAGGGAACACAAGAGTGGAGCTTTGATAACATAGTCTAGGCTGAGTTTGTTAGCCTTACATTTTATTTTATTTCTCTTCGAGTTAGTGAATTTAGATATTTTATTTAGTTGAACAATAATTTGTAACAAGGCCTTCGTTTGGCCAAGTTTATTTCAAGTTAGTTAGTAGTTATTTAATAATTAATTAGTCACTCGGTTTGATTAAATAAAAGTTTTTCTTAGAATTTACTTATTCTCCGACTGTTTTTTGAAATTGAATGTTAAATGTATTATTCTGCTGCATTTGAAGTGCCTGAATCTCACACTGCAGATGATTAAATCTATAGCTCGTGTTTTGAGAGTAAAGATCCTAGGAATTCTGGGTTTTGGGATGTGACAGAATGGTATCAAAGAGTTAGGTTGCTAAAAAAGTATAAAATACTCTAGGAACCTTTAGGAAGCATGTGAGATTTGGAAAATGATAGAAGGGCTTTGCTAGCAATAAGCTTGAAATTAAATTTTATTAGCCTATAAATGTTACTGATTTTGTATTATAGAAGAAAAAGGAGAGGAATGGCCGATAACAACTCCCAAGGAAGTGGAGCTCTCACCCTAACCGGGGAGTCGGGATCCGACGACATCTAGAAGATGTACCAGCACTTCGCAATTGCATATGAGCAGCAGTCACAGTTCCAGGCTCAATTCACAGATTGCATGAAAAGCAAGGACACTACTACTCCAGTCCACCTGGGGATAAAGGCAACCATGAGGACAAGAGCCTTTACAGGAGATTCAAAAACCTTGGCCCCACAGATTTCAAAGGACCTGCTGATCCAATACAAGCTGAAAAGTGGATAACAAAATTGGTTGAGATTCTCAATGTTCTAGGATGCTACAATAACAACAAAGTCAGTTTAACTTCCTTTTTGCTTCAAGGCAATGCCGATCTATGGTGGAAGATGACCAAGATGACTTGTGAAAGCACTGCAGGAGAAATTACAGAGTCACTTCAATAACAAGTTAGATGAAAAGCTCATCCCAGCCCATGTAAGGGATAAAAAATGGGCAAAATTTGAAGCTTTGACACAAGGAAATTTGACGGTGTTGCAGTATGAATATATCAATATCGAATTGTCATGCTATGTAGAAGACTTAATAGTAAAAGAATAGGAAAAGATCTGATGATTTGTTAAAGGATTAAAACTTTGATCAAGAAGGATGTGACCTCAGTACAGAACTTATGCAGCTGTAGTTAAGAGAGCTCTACGGTCAGAAAAAAACATGCAATGAAATATACGAGGAGCACGACTTGAGGAACAAAAATAGACCTCAGAACAGTAACAAGAATGCCAGTCAGACTTCAACACCCTTCAAGAAACAAAAGATTGGCACCCATCAGCCCAAGCCAAGGTGTGAGTGTTGTGGTAAAAGCCATGAGTCAGATCAACGTCGTCGCTAATCTGAAGCATGTTATGAGCATTGTCAATTTGTCAATTTGAATATGAATTGACTTTGATGTGATCTTGGGGATAGAAAGTACAAAGCTTAGGGGTCATTTGTCTTCACTCGTTTACTAATGTAAATGATGCAAATGCATAACGGTTACACATCATCATGTTTGTTTGTGCGTGTGAAAATGGTGTGCAAAATAAGGCCATTTTCATAAGAAATTTTCACACTTAGATAGGTATGAAAATCACTTCACATCTCCCACTTGCAAAAAGGCGCCAATATAATCTTCACAAGGTAATTTGCATTTGGTTATGCAATCATCGGTCACAGGACCAAATCTGCTCAACCACTTTCATTTTTTTTTTTTAATTCCAGCAGACTAGATTTTGTAATCCGAACCATGGTTCAAAACACCAGCTGCTACGTAAATTATCAGCTGTAGCGACCGAGGCCAATTCGCTTTTTCGAAAAAGCAACGCTCACATGCATAATGGCCTTAATGTAGAGGATTTTCAACATTTCTTTCACTCTTTTTTCTTTATGAACCACTTCGAAATGCCTTGTAACTAGTAGACTTTTGTTTCCCATAGATCAATCAGAAATGGTTTGAGGCATTTTTATTTTTATTTTTTGCAATTTATTTTTTGGACTTTTGGGGATTTTTCCAAAAAAAAAAAAATTTTCTCCAAGTGGGCTAGACAAATCGCATCCTAATGCATTCTAACTTATAGATCTATTCTCCCATTCCCAAATGGATTATAATAATTATTATTATTATTATTATGTTTATTTTTGGATTCTTGGGAATTTTTTCAATCCCGTAGATCAATCATACAACGATACAGGACCTCTATGTAATGAGTGGTCCATTACTCCCCCTATCTTAGATATTAATGAAAAAAAATAGATTCCAGCATTTCCAATATTTTGGATTTTTTTCTTTTTTTACCATTTTTTTTTATTCACACTAATACACCACTACATATTGGTGCAACCGCTATGTATCGTCTTGGCCGTTAGCCAAGACGTCCACCACAACTGCTATTTGGAATCATAATCCAAACCAATCAATTTAAATATTAAATTAATAAACCCCAGGACCTTTAAGTTTCTTATCTTAAATCCTTATAGATTTTGAGAAAATACGTTAAAAATGCCCCAAAAACCCCCAATCTATAGATCTGATTTTCTACACTTTTGTGTGTCCCAAGTCAATATAAAAACCATTCAGTTTTTTCATATCCATGCTAAATTTCAAGATGTGAAGTTTCATATCTTTGATCATCCGAATTTTGAGAAACATGTGGAAAACACACAAGCAATTATATCTACAATTTCTAATTACATGTACTTTTTTACCAGAAAAATGTGCTTTTGTGGACCCCCAAATTCATGATCTTTGCCATTCAATATTCTCTTACATATAATAAACCCGAATGCATGAATTTTCATATCTTTATATCCTCATGGATTTTGAGAAATATGCTAAGAACACAACACACAATTTCATACTAATTCCTAATTTTATGCACTTCCACAAGCCCCAATTCATGATCTGAATCGTTTACTGTGTGTGAGACCCATTATTTCCTCGAAAGAAAAGTTTCGGTTTTTGGATCCATTTAGTCAATTGGGCCGGGCTAGGCCGTGCCGAACCAGGCTTCCTACCAATTTTTTTGGATAAATTACAGCAAATTACAAGCATTCATTAGTCAGGCCGGGATAGGCTTTAGGCTTTCAGTCACTTCATCCAAGCCAGACCCAATTACTAAATGGGCCCAGATTCTACACCCAAGCCTGACCCAAATTGGGTTGGCTCAGCCCATAAGCACCTGTAATCCTTTGTGGTTTGAAAAAAACAAGCAGCACTTATCACACATATGTAGAACTTATTACACAAGAGATCAAGGAGTTGCATTACGTAATGGACGATTAGATTGCAACCTTGATTAGGGATGAGACATGGGAGATGGTATTGTGTCCAGATGGTGTGAAGACATTTGGATGCATCATGCATGTAGGTTGACAGCCGGGAAAGTTGGTCCGGTGGGACTGAAGATCGTTACATAACGTGGTTGAGAGTAAAGGGGTTCAACCAACAGTATGAGCTACATTTTGATGAGACTTTTGATTTGGTTGCGAAGATCACTACCGTACAAGTGCAAATTGGCATTGCAGATAGCAAATGGTGGAAACTCAAGCAGATGAAAGTTAGAGATACTTTTCAGCATGGTGGAGTTGACATGGGAACCTACTTGAAGTAGCAATATGGATTTGAGGACCAGCAAAAGCTAGCACTAAGAACATGGAAGATTTTTCACAAATTCAAATGGAAACTTGGCTTCATAAATCATAATGCTAGGAGATAGCACTGAGGGGGAGTGTAGAAGTTATCGCTTACTCAACACAAGCACCAGAGGGGTTGGGCCGGTGATCCTAACTAGATTAGGTTTCCCTATTTGGTTAGGATTGTTATTTAAGGTTATCTTCTATGGTGTGTTTCCTATTTTGGTTAGGACTCTTTATTTTGCTGGCTTGCTTAGGGTTTTCTTTAAATATTGGTGGATGTAATTCAGTTTAGTAGAATGCAGTAAACTAGATTTGCTTATGTTCTCAATTTCTATCTCCTTTCTCCCAACAAAGAAGTCACTCCAAAATCTGTTATATCTAAAGCAACAATTGTACACCCTTTGGATGAAGGAATATATGCAAGCCAATGTTCATCCCTTTGAATTCAATGAAATTATATTTGATCTCTCAAAAAATAATGTCAAACTTGAAGAAGAAGAAGAGATGGCATTAGTATTACTGTTGTTATTATCCCTTCCTCTGTCATATGAACGTTTGGTTAATTACTACTCTTATCTATGGTAAAGATAAGAATTGACATGAACATGTTACTTCATCCCTTCTATTAATCATGTTAAGAAAGACAGGTGTCGATCATGATGACCAAGTGGAGGGCTTGACACCACGAGGAAAGATAAAAGGCTCTAGTAACAAGGGAAAACATAGATCCAACAAGAAAAAAATGGAAAGCGAAAGAGATGGATAATAAATCCTTTAATGAGTCGGTCAATGTTGCACACAGGATGGATCGAATTCTGATGCCGATAATGCATTTTCTTTTATTACAAATAGTGTTAGTCCCCAAGATGAAGAGATTCTAGATTCGGGTTGTTCTTATCACGTGTCCCAATAGAGACCGGTTTATCACCTACAATAAGTAACAATCCAAGTTGTAGAAATCCTTTTGGGAGTAATCTTTAGAAATAGTCGAATAAGGGTATTTTAGACATGTTCAAGTACTTCGTCAAATTATCTCCTGATTGTAGTATTATGCTAGTCTTTGGGGGGAAATGTATACATGCACTACACACCAAATACAAGTTTAGGGGCGTTTTTCTTTTTTTCTCTTTCTATCCACGAACTTCTTCCTCATTACAGGAATAGTGTGATTCCATTGCCACCTCTGGCACGACCCTGCAGCTTCAATAAGAAAGTTGAAAACTAAAGTGCAACTCCGAAGCACTCATCCAGCATCATTTTTTAAGTAAAAGTCATCAGAAATTATAAATATAGAACCATTAACCCCAATTCCACCAACATTCAATGACATTTGACCATTCAAAAGAAAACAGTTAATGACATCTGGCTCATCAATCATCGTTGCCTATTTCACTGATATACATTTTGCTTTTCACAGATTCCCAATTTGTGTGGTTAACTTGGTCTGTCAGGGAATGCTTGGTCAGTTTGGATATTCATTTCAGATTGTTACTGACATGACAAGTGCTATTTTGGTCACATAAACCAATCAAAGAGCCTTGAATGAAAAGAGTTAAGAGATAAACTCAAAAGAAAAAAAAAGAAAAAAAAAATAAACTCAAGAAACCAAGGAAGATGAAACATTAACACAAATGAAAAATCTAGCACTGCAACATTTATAAATTAGTATACCATTATGATTCAACACTCGTCCGTATTTATCACTAAAAAGGAAGTTCTTTTCATCCCACCTAAAGTGTATGTAGACATCTCTAAAAGGTAGCAATATTACTACTTATTCATGTTTCATAACCTAAGTGCATAAAACCGTGCCAACTTAACAGAAAAAATCAGCCCTCTCCACTTAAAACATCTCGCATTGAATTTGGCTGAATCATGAAAAGGCACCATTTCAACAAACCTGACGATGAAGTGAGAGATTGACAAATGAACTGTCTTAAGACAGAAAAGCCTCAACCATGTAGAACTAGATTGACATAAAAACCAGTATAAGCAGTATAGTGATCAGTTCTGTCCATTCACTTCAAATAGTTCAAATCTTCTTTGAATGAACCAATAATTACAAATGCATGTAAACATCAGAAATTTTAAGAAATGTGAAGGTGATTTAAAAGTATTATCACATAAAAATTATATGGCCAGAATTTTGGTTTGGATTGTTTTTTCTCCCTTCTTCACTCTGCGAAATGATACATCCTTTTCTAATGAAACCACAGTGATAGGATTTCTCCTGTGACAAGTTTGCATCCAAGAGTTTCTGATCATGGTGTCATACCAAGATCCTTTGATCATGTTAATGACAACTGAAGCAAGGATAAATATGCTCCCCAATTGGCAAGCTACCCCCAACTTGAGAAATGTAAAGAAGACAATAAGTTAAAGAGTGCATTTGGCTCTATCCCAATCTTAAATGGTTCAATATGTCAGCATAATGCAGAGCACCCCATTTCATTGAACATTTTGGACACTAATTTCTGCCTTGTGAACACTTAAAACCCTATATTCTCAGTCTTGAACTATTGAGTATGAATGAGAAAGCCCCAAAAACAAAGATCTGCCTGTTAAAACTCTAGGTTCTCACATATCTAAAATGCAGAGCAGAGCAAATACCATTCAATCTGCCAACTTTTCCAAACTGATTGTGATCTAGTATACATCCATCCAAAAGCAAATTTAAAGAAAAACCTCCTTACTTGAAATATATATATATATATATATATATATATATATATCATATTCTGCTAAGAGGTACCCCACTCATGGATTGTGTGAGTGGAAACTCTTTTAGCAACAGGTGGGACCCCCCGTGATAAAACCAACACCTTCATACTCATCAGCCCCCCTTGAATTGGTACTCATCCTAATTTTACAATTTGAACTATATTCACCGTTGGATTAAATTTCATTAAAAGAACGTGACTTAAAAAAGCCATTAAGATTTTAAGGCCCATAAATCAATGGTTGTGATGATCTAATCGAGATGATCTTTTTCCCCAAAAATCATATCCACAATGAGAGATTTTCATCACACTATCACCCCATGCAATCATTATCTAAGTGGGCCCCACAAGGGGCTTATAAGTGTGTATATATATATATATGGGAGAGAGAGAAGAGAGAGAAGTTATCCTATGCACACAGTGTGCAAAGTGGGCAGCTATAGTAGGGCCCACTTGATGGTCCATCCAACGGATTCGATCATTGGATCAACTGTATAACAATCTGAATCGACTATACACTGCTAAACTTGTGGGCCCTGGCCCCCAGATGAGGATGATGGGATGATCAGCAGTCACTGATTTTTTCCTTTTTTAAGAGAGGAGGGGCTCAGTAAGATCTTTCGATCCCCCGCGTCCCAGTCTAAGGTGGGGCCACGTGTGGGCCCCACATCGAGTAGTCATCCAATGAGCATCTTCTATGTGCGTATATATAAAGGACAAGAGCCATTATCACACAATACATACCACTCCAGAAGGTCCGCCCCAGTGAGAAATTCGCAGGAACTTCCTTTCTTTCAGATCAGAATTGAAGGTAGGAGAAATCCAGCTGCCAAATGAAAAGAAGGCAGATTGATCAGATGGGTCCATGCAACAATCACAAAATGAGATCCATAAACACAACATTGATCAGCTCAAAATTCTTCATCCAATCCTTTAAAAAAAAACAACAGGGATCACAAGAAGGCTAGAATTAAAAGATCCTTAGCCGTTAAATTCATGATCATTATAAACTACAAAGGATTCAAAACAAAACAAAAATGTGGATTGAATCGAGAGAGAGAGAGAGGTGAAGAAAAGTGCCTGAGATCCGAGGAGACAAAGGAGAATATTGGAAGAAGAATGTGCAGGAGAATTTATAGAGCTTGAAGGGAATGATTTGAGTTCTTTATTTGTTGCTTTTTCACGTTTGGATTGGTGTTATTGATTTCTTTATTTCTTCTGTGAATGAGAATGAGAATGGGAATGGGAAAAAAAAAGGAAGAAGAGGAAAGAGTTCTTGGGAATTGGAGAGAGTGGAAAGTGGTGGGGGGTTTTTGGATCGAGAAACGAGGCGGAGATCCGGTCAGAGGCACACCGGTCACTCAGGATGAGAGATATGTGCTCGGTCACACGCGGGAGCACCGGGCACTGTAGTTCGCGGCAATTTTGAGAGTCCAACTCCAACCTATAAATAGGTTATTTAGGATTAGGGTTGACGTAATTTTTGGTTTGAGTTTAGAATGACATTTTTTTTTTACTTGTTTTATAAATGGGTCGGGTTCAGGTTCAAGCGATTCCCACTATTTCATCGGGCCACAGACTCGCGCACTAGATCAGTGTATGTACCACAACGTGGGGCCCATGTAATGGGACCTGCGGAGGATCAAAAGATCTCCCTGGGCCCTGGGCCCTCATCTTTGCATAAAATCCAGCCCCATCCCTAAATCATATTATCTCTATCCGAGCCTCATAAGTTTAACGAGGTACAATCCATTTCGATGGGTGTGTAGTCGATCTAACAGTCCAGTATATTTAGATTGGTACACAACCTATGGGTCTGTGAAATTCGAGCTATGTGTGGTCCAGTCAGATTGACCATTAGATGGGTCCTACCTCCAGTGCACCAGATGCATATTGGGCGCACTGGATAACCATTCCACGGTTGTTAACTTTTTTTATTTATTTTTTTAAGATAAGTACTCGCATGTCCTGACACCCACACTCACACAAATCTCTTATCTATTAGGGATTGATCCAATCCCCAGTAACGATATATGAAAAATGGGTATCAAGTTGATAACATGCGAGGCCTAGTTCTGTCAAAAAAAGTATTGTGCCCTAATTCGTTAATTTTTTATTTTTCATAATCAATTTGTCTAATCCAACTTTATTAGACCGAGAGACTCTTAAAAAACAAAAAAGAGTAAAAGTCAGGTACAAGTGTAGTCGTCTACATAAAAGCATAGTTTTGGGAAAACATCAAGAGGATTTTACCGGAAAAATCCCCTTAGACTTATTAAAGGCCAAAAACACCATCAATGTGTTATATAGACCATAGTAGTCCCAAAGGCCCTGTTTGATTTTTTTTTTCTCTCAGCAGGGATATCCCTGCTCCTTTTACCTTAAAAAGATTTCAAACCCAAAACCCTTTTCTCCATTTTCGTTCTTTTGCCCATTTTATCTGAGCAGAGACTCATCTTCTCTGAGCAGGGATTCATTGAAGAAGAAAGAAAGCTACAGGACTTTGTAGATCTTCTGATTGAAAAGGACAAACGATTAAGAAGAAAAGTGCTTCACCGACGCTTGTATTAGAGAGATGGTGATTATATTAGAGAGAGAGAAAGAAGTGGATAATGGAAGGGAGAAGGGATAAGTTGTAACTGTGATGGTCGCATTCTCCTTTTGATTTGGTCTTTTGATGTTTTTTTTCTTTGAAAGATCCCAACTTTAAAGTAGTAGAAGGAAGAAGAAGATGGGAGAAGAACGAAAATGGGAAAAAGGGTTTTGTAACCCATTCTTCGTGTGGGCAGGGATATCCCCGCCTCCCTGAGTTTTGTCTCTCATAGTGGTATCATTTGAGACGGGGATGTCCCCGCCCAAATTAGTACTGTGAATGGGGATATCCCTGCTTATGTTAGTGCTGTGAGCGTGGATATCCCCGCCCACACGAAGACTGTGGGTGTATTCTCTCATAATAATATATCTCATTTGAGGAATTATGACCAAATGTTCATTCCTTATTGACATAATGCACATGTGTATGTAACTGACAGAATTCCAAAATTATTTTCAAAGTTTAACCATTTCTATGTTAGTCAACGACCATTCCATCCCCATATCCAACCGTTTCTATGTAAACAAAAGCTGATACCCAATTCTATCATCTTTTATTACGGCCAAACCTTCCTAATTAAAAGAGTAATACAAAGGAGCATTAGCTTTGGCCGTAATAGAAGATGATATAATTGGGCATCAGCTTTTGTTTACATAGAAATGGTTGGATATGGGGATGGGAATGGTCATTGACTAACATAGAAATGGTTAAACTTTGAAAATAGTTTTGGGATACTATCAGTTACATAGACATGGGCATTAGCTCAATAAGGAATGGACATTTGGTCATAATTCTTCAAATGAGAGATACAATTTTGAGAAACATATATCACCTACAATACTCTAGTGGGCGGGGATATCCCCGCTCACAGCACTAACACAAGCAAGGATATCCCCGTTCATAATACTAATTTGGGCGGGGATATCCCCGGCTCCCTGGGTGTTGTCTCTCAAAGTGGTATCAGTTGAGACGGGGATATCCCCGCCCACACGAAGACCGGGGTTTGCAAAACCCCTTTTTTCCTTTTCGTTCTTCTCCCAACTTCTTCTCCCTTCCACTACATTGAAGTTAGGATCCTTCAAAGAAAAAAAATACCAAAAGACCAGATCAAAAGGAGAATGCGATCATTGTAGTTACAACTTATCCCTTCTCCCATCCATTACCCACTTCTCTCTCTCTCTAATATAATCACCATCATCTATTTCTATTGTACATATACATTGCAGAGAAGAAAGAAGGAAAATGGTGGGGGAGGTGTACAAATTGACCCCCTCTATGGAGTACAAATTGCTGACTGGTGCACTTGGATGATGGATCTGGATAATCTTTTTAGTTGATAACTCTGTTTTAGTGCCTAGGTTTGCTTAGGAAGAAGTTCGCCGCCTTTTCCAATGAAGCTAGAGAAATTCCCGTCTCTTCTTCTTCATTAGTGTTGGTAATGGCAGAAGAAGGATTAGGGTCTGGATCTAAGGGGTGGTTGAGCTTGATCATTGTGAAAGAGAGAAGAAGATGAAGAAGAACGAAAAGGGGAAAAAGGGTTTTGAGACTTTTTAAAGTAAAAGGAGCAGGGATATCCCTGCTCAGAGGGAAAAAAAAAAAAAAAAACCAAATAGAACTCCTGTGATCACTATGGTCTTTATAAGACATTGATGGCCTTTTTTGGCTTTGACAAGTCTAAGGGGATTTTTCTGGTTAAATCCTCAAACATCAATACATTTTATATAAACTCCAATTTTAAAAGAAATTAGCATTGTTTTGGAAGTCAACTCACTGGTGAAGAAAACTCGTGGTTTAACAACAAAAAGAAAAAAATAAACGTAAGAATGGGTTCTGATGTAAATAGTCCCGGACTCCAACCACCAAGTGTTAGTGTGTACCTCAATTAAATGGGATTCATAACAAACTAAATAAGGATTGTTAACTGTCATCTTTCTTTTCTAGTCACTTTTATTAGGTTAAGTGAGTTTTTGGTATTTACGAGAAAGTTTCTGGTTCTAAAACACAAGATAAATGAATTTTGCAAGGAATTTCAGACCTCAAGAGGACTCGAACCAAACACGAAAGCTTCACCCAATGACACCCCTATCCAATAAGCCAAAAACCACATAATTACTAAAATTACAAATAACCCCTCACGTCCTCCCATAATTACAAAAAGGTCCTTTTAAACCCTTGCCCAAATCTACTCAAAACTCTCCAATCACTAAACCAACAACATAACTAGTTAACTAACCACTAATTAAAATTAATTAGCATTTAAAAAATTAATCAAGGGGTCAGGGTATTACAATGTCCAATGTCCACTTCATCGGATCCCCCACTTGCTTGAACCCCCTTATCCTTACAGATCTCATATAATTTTACATACCATAGTTTTTCTCTAGAATTGCCCGTTAGGTCCTCAAGAGAAATACATCTCAGCATTCCATAGTAATCCGATTATTGTGATCATTCACATGATATCACTTAGAATGCAATGGGTAGCCAACTAATTAATGAATGATTTTTCTTCGTTTTCACTTTCAGTTTCTCTCTCTCTCTCTTGTGGCGATAGCAGGACATGTACAAGGCATCCCCAAATTCTTACATATCATAATTTTGATTTAGCACCTTGTGCTCGTGACCTTGTACCACAAACCCCTCAGGTTGTTTTATAAAAGTCTCTTCTTCAAGGTCACGAGGATATAAGTCTACAAACGTTTTGATAGCACTGCGCGAATTTTCAAAATCCTCGAGACAGTGACATGAGGGTATCACAAGGTTATACATGAAAACTGATTTATCTTCAAAATAGTGACATGCATGTTTTTATGTGAAGGTAGTGAGAGTGGTTTTGTTCCTACAATTGAATGATGTGTTGATTGTTGGTGATAAATTGAAAGTCGTGAATGAGATGAAATAGTAAATAAAGTCAAGATTCGAGGTTAAAGATATGGGTGATGCAGAGAGTGAGTGTTTGGCATAAATATAACTCATGATCGCCCGAATAATTATTGACTTTATCATAGGGGTCCTATTTGGAAACTATACTAAAACTATCTGATATAATAACGACAATCCAACCGATTTATAGATGCAGAAAATTATCCAACAATCAGGGTGGGTAGGTGTTGACAAGAGGCATGCCCTGTGCGTAGATAGTGGGAAGAAAATCGTGTATGAGATGTTGTATGACCGAATTTATGAGACCAGAATTTGTAATATATACACATTATATATTGTAATCGTCTCATCCACCTATTGTTGAATAAAGAAGACTAATGAACTATAGACTGATAGAAAAGTGGTGTGTTTACTTATGGCATAGAGAGCATATATATACCACATAAGCGATTGTGGTGTATTTCTATCATGCCTGTGCATTTGACGTTCAATCAGGGTGTTGACAAGATCTTCTTCTTCGACAAATAGGTACCATATCCATCCAATATTAATATTGTGAACTATGTTTAGATTAAGTTGTCACAGACAAGTTTTCTGCTATGGAGGACACAATATCCTTGCATTGATTGAAGGCCAAGATTTACTAGGCTTTATCATTGGCTCCAAACCAATGCCGAGGAACATGAATCCAACCCATGCATCACGCATTTGGACTGATTGGATGGTAAAAGGCTAGCAAAGTTCCACCTTATCTAAAGAGGTGCAATTACCTTAGTGGTAACCATTGGTTGATGCCTTTGCCTAAGGCATAGAGTCTATGGAACTTGATCTCCTACAACAGCTCCAATTCATATAAAAAGTAACAATTATATGAAAGATTACTTTTTCATTCTAGCTATATCTATTATTGATAATTTAAGTGCTATCAGAAATTAGATCAATGATCGAACCACAGAGTTTTTCTTACGTCCTGGACTTGGTCCACGGGTATGAACCTTTCACCTCTACAGATGATCCACTTCCTAATCCGACACTGTAAAGAAGTATTGTCAATGGTCTACAGTATCACACTATGACCCATCCAGACATATATCACCTTTTCTGTCAATATAACATGTCAATTCACGGATAAGCCTATGTTGCATCATTATCAAGTAGTTAAATGAATCCTCAAATACATCAATGGGACAATAGACTATGGGATACGGGTCCTTGCCAATAGTACTGTAGATTTGTATGCATTCTTTGATGCAGATTGGGCATGGTGTCCCAATACACGACGGTCCAATACTGGGTCATGTGCATTCTTAAGAGGAAACTGTATATCACCTTCCGTATTTAGTAGCCATATATATACATCAATGAGCTGAAATGGCTTGGGTACAATCTTCCTGATATCAGTATAACACTTTAGAAGCCTCATATGTACATTATTTTTTCTTGATAATATGAGTGCTCTCTACATGGCAATCAATCTTGTCTTTCATGTCCGAACCAAGCACATCAAGATTGACTATCGCTTTGTTTGCGAAAAGTGGCCCTTAGATCATGTCACCAAGTTCATTGATTATGATAAACAAATTGCTGATATTTTTCACAAAATTCCTCATGCGGGCTCCATTTAGTACTTTGCATGCCAAACTTGGACTCTAGTCCCGACCGTCTAGTTTGAGGAGTAATAGAGGCTAGGATTTTCGAATATTGTTGAGATAAAGCGGCGTGCAATTGCTTGGAACCATCGAGCAATGCTCTATGAACAAGCTATCCACCATTCCCAACCACCCGTGTATATACACTTCATGATATATTGTAATTGTCTCATCCGGCCATTGTTGAACAATGAAGACTATTGTAACGGTAGAATGACGGTAAAGTGTTGTGTTTTCTTACTCTCTTCCTCTTCACATTTAACCACATTTTTTAGGATTTTTTTTGTGTCTGTTTTTATAGGTTCTCGGACAGCCCATATCGCCCTGAGCAATTTCCCCCATACCCTCATTTACAAACTAGTCAATGGACAGGTTTATTTTGGAATGAGTCTAAAGGAGAGACATATTTCTCTGAAAGTGCGGTTACTAGCTAGAATGGCTACTAGTTCCACAAACTAATGCATAGCGAAAGTAAAGACCAAATAAAACAGAACTAGAAAAATTATTTACCAAACAATCACTACGAGAAGGCAGACACGATCTTTTACTTGGAAACCCTATACAGGGAGAAAAACCAGGATCTGAAATCAAGAACTATTGAACATTTACAATATATACTGACAGCTCCATTTTCCAATTAATTAGTATGTCGACCTATGGACTGTAGTTGTTCTTGCACAACTTCTCATGTTACCACGACTTCCCCCGCCGTGCATCGTTCCCCACACTTGATCCGACAACATCTTGTCAACCAAGATGAACAATCTTCTACAAGAGAGTAGAAGCAGCAAACCTTCTAGAACAGATCTTCAGCAAAACCTCTCAATGGCTCTAGGGTTTTCTTACCTCAGAACAATGAGAGAATTACTTGATGTGTCTTTAATCTTCAATATTCACACCTGGAGTTGAGAGCAACAGCCTTTATATAGCCCCAAATCTGTGCCTCAATATTGGAACACAAATATGATTCAAAGTGGGAAACACCAGTCTCAAAAGGAAACAAATATGCAGCCCAATTCTGGACAATTTCCACCATTCAATCGATCGGACAGAGGATCCAATCGATTTCATAACATTAAATAAGCCTTTACTATCCACTACTTGTAAACTTTCACATCCAAAATAATATTCCAAAAAAAAAAAGAGAAACTAACTCAAAAAATAAATGCTTTGTTGAAATAATTAAAAATAAGTAAGCTAACATAGGTATGTTACACTTTTCATGTCTCTATTGAAGTTGAAGAAAAACATAAGAAAAAAAACCACCCTATTTAATTTTCTAGAAGATTCCTGTAGCATGCACTACATCAAAATAGGATATTGGTAACGCTCAAGGTTTTTGGTAAGTAACGGTTTTTAAGTGTAACTAGTTTCCTAACGTTTTATGGGCGTTAACATTGGTTTTAAAGTGTTACTTTAATTTTACTTAATTTAGTAATTATTTTGTTACGGTATCTTCATTTTTTGCTCCACCATTAAGCGTTAATAAACCGTTACTGTGTTGTATTTTACGAATTGGCGTACGAAAATCGTCACTAACCCCCACTTTTTCTTATTCGTTCCCACATTTTTTTTTGCTCTCCCGCGCTCTGCCCTCCCTCATTTCCCTCTTATCCCTCAGTCATTTCTTTCTTTCTTTCCCTCCTCTCCTCTCCTCTCCTCTCATCTCCATCGCCGTCCTCTCATCTCCAGAACCCATCTCCTCTCATCCCTTTCTATCTCTCCCTCCCTCTCCAGACCTCTCCCAGGCGCACGACCACTCATCGCCAGCACTGCCAAGCGCGCGAAGGAGCCCCCGGACGCCAGCAGAGCCTTCATCTTCCTCCTCGGCCGCCGGACGTCTCCCCTGCACCAAGTACACTCCTCTCTTTCTTCTCTGTTCTCTCTCTCTCCCTCGTTCCCCATCTTTCTGTTTCCTCTCTGTCTGCTCTCTTCCCTCCCTTCCTCTCTTCTTCTTCCTCCCCTGTCTCCCTTCGCCTGCGCACCTGCACACCACTCCCTCTCTCTTTCTTTCTCTCATTCCTTTTGATTTCTTTCCTCCCCCTCTTTGCCCGGTGGACCACCGAGCACCATCACCACCACTATTCCAGTGGGCCATCGGTCAAGTGGGCCCCACGATCTTCATCATCCCTAATTTCAAGCTTGATTAGGTTTTGTTAATTGGGGATTTTCCATTAATTAGTGTTAGATGAGTTTTTTAGCATGTTAGATTGTGCTCTGTATAGTTATTTATGTGGGTTTGTTTCTAATTCATAGGTTTTGGGCATTTTGAGCTAAGTTGTGGATTTGATCATTTTGGATTTCCTCACCCAAAGGCAAGTGAATATGTATTTATTTTTATGGATGTGCATGTGTTTTTATGGAACTGTAGCTTTGAAATGATTTCATTATTGTTTTAGATTTAATTGTCAAATGGTTTTGATTTATGGAAAATAAATGGGATGAATTGTGACGATGGAGATGATGAATGAAGGGGAGATTTGATCTAAATTATTATACTTTGGTTTCTTCATTTAAGTTTTACTTTCAGTTATAGTTATAGTGACCTGGGCTCATGAATTTGATGTAGAGGGTGAGAGATTTATGGTCAGTGATTTGATATAGAAGGCAAGGCCAAACTGAGCTGACTCATGTGATACAACTTTTCTGCCTATACTGTTTTATAGGGTTTCTTTTTTTTTTTTTTTTTTGCTGAAATCTTGTTTTGCATGGTTGGTAGGCTTCTGGGATGGAAGGATCATGGTGGGTAGCTTTAGTACAACTATTAGCATCTTTTTAATGAGCAGCGAGATCTGTAGGCAACCCAAATGTGGTGATCAACTGAATCAAACCCAAATGTTGGAGGGTTTAGTGTGTTCTTGTTGCACCAAATTTGGTTGTAAGTGCAAAAAATGTGACTCACAAGAATAGGGGGGTGCCTGCACGGACTTATCCAAAGAGACTAGGAACACCGATGCCTGCGCCTGAAGCCTGAGAAAAGGAAGAAGAATAGCAGGTCAGAGGACCCTAGCATGAGTGGCGCAAGGCTCTCCGATGCCTAAGTTAGTGTATGAACTAAGCAGAGGATGGAGATTTTTGGGGAAAAAGATGGGCATACCAGAATGGCGTATTCGTTGGCCCCCTTGCTTGTGAATTGTTCTTGTGTTTATATAGAGGAAAAGATGAGGCAAAGGGGTGGTTGACTGTCTTGTCATAGCCCACTCTGTCAGGTACTAGGGCGGCGCAGTCCCATCGTAGCCTACTTTTCTTTAATTGCAGTCCCATCGAGCATGTCTTGTCCCATCTGGCCATATCTTGGCGCCTTGGGAGCTGTGGACGGTGATCTGTCAGGAGATATGGGCTGTGCCCTTGTCTTGTTGCACGTGCCGTAGCGTGCTTGAGCGTCCATGGGAGGACAGCTGTCAGCCCCTGCCTTGGCTAGCTCTGGCATTGTGACCGAGGTTAGGGCGTGTTGCCGAGGTCGGGGGCCACCTTGACTTGGCTGGAGACATTGCAGGGACGCCGAAGTGGAGAACTAAGACGATGTCCCCAGCCGGGCTGGGGATGCCATGGCCGAGGTGGAGCTTATGAGCGTATTGCCGAAGTGGAATTACTTGGCCGAACTGGAGGCTGGCACTATCGCCGAGATCGAGCCTCGCCGAGATGGACTAGCTGGTGCGGGAGCACGAGATGGAGCATCTGGCCGGGACTCTGATGAGTTCGGGAATTCCCCCACACAAAGCCCCCCAGCTTCTGAGCTCATTAGACTTCTCATTGAGGTTAGAAGCTAAGTATCATGGAGGACAACACTTATGCCTTGGAGCTGTTTGTCGCTTGAGATTGGTGGTATTCAGTCAACTGATTCGTCACCAACTGAGAGACCGAGACATGACCAGCTGGCTCGTCACCAGAGGTGCAGTCTCGTTGGAAGTATTCTAGTGATGCTGCCGAGGGGACTAGCATTACTGCCAACCTGAAAACTGGCACTGTTGCAGAGCTGAGGACTGGCACTGCTGCCGAGCTGGGTGTAGTTGAGAACCGAGATGTGCTCGCTGTCGAGACCAGCATGAGGCCGAGGAGGTGATGTGGAATAGTCTCTTCGGCATTCTAGTTGAGCTGCTATTGGCTGAGGTGGAGACGTGGAGCAGTCTCTTTGGTCGAGGTGGAGGAGGCTGGACGGTACGCCAGAGCAGTCCTTTTGAGAAGCCTGGGTGCATGGACCCGAAGTTTTAGGAGCGACTGGGTGTACGAACCCTAAGTCAGTCCATGGGCACGTGAACCCAAAGTTTAGGGAAGATTGGATGTGTGAATCCGAAGTCAGTCCCAGGGTGTATGAACCCAGGGTCTTAGGAGCGACTGGGTGTATGAACCCTAAGCCAGTCCATGGGCACGTGAACCCAAAGTTTAGGGAAGACTGGATGTGTGAATCCGAAGTCAGTCCCAGGGTGTATGAACCCAGGGTTTTATGAGCGACTGGGTGTATGAACCCTAAGTTAGTCCATGGGCGCGTGAACCCAAAGTTTAGGGAAGACTGGGTATATGAATCCGAGGTCAGTCCCAGGGTGTATGAACCCAGAGTTTTAGGAGCGACTGGGTGTATGAACCCTAAGTCAGTCCCTCTGGCGCTGGCCGAGATGGAGAAGCCTGGACGGTACGCCAGAGCAGTCTCTTTGGCGCTGGCCGAGATGGAGATGTCTGGACGGTATGCCAGAGCAGTCTCTTTGGCGCTGGCCGAGACCAACATGAGGCCGAACCTATGTGAAGCGCGCAGCTAGCACGAGGGCGACACCAACATAAGGTCGTGAAAGGTAGTCGAGACCAGCATGAGGCCGAAACTAGCGTGAGGCGGAAACCAACAAGTGGACGGTCCAGCATGAGGTCGTTAAATGCGGTCGAGACCAGCATGAGGCGGAAACCAGCGTGAGGCGGAAACCAGCACGTGGACGGACCAACATGAGGTCGTTAAATGCGGTCGAGACCAGCATGAGGCCAAAACCAGCGTGAGGCGGAAACCAGCACGTTGACGGACCAGCATGAGGTCGTTTCGAGGTCAAGAAGCCTGGGTGTATCTACCCAAGAACTTGGTGGCCCTGCTGCCAAACGCGAGTCACGCCTGAGTGTATAAAACGACCCTAGGGTGAGCTCGGTGGCTTTGAATGACTGATGGCGGTAGAGGACCGTGCGATTAAGGCTGACAGCAGAGGACTGTGCCGTCGAAATGACGGTAGAGGGTCGTACGATCAAAGCCGATAGTAGAGGATCGTGCCAGTGTCATCGAAGCTGACGGCGCCATCGAAGCTGACAGTAGAGGACCGTGTCGCCGAAATGATGGTAGAGGGTCGTGTGATCGAAGCTGACGGGCGGTCAAAGCTGACAATAGAAGGTCGTGCCGGTGTCATCGAAGCTGATGGCGCCATCGAAGCTGACAGCAGAGGATCGTGCCGTATGACAGTAGAGGATCGTATGATCGAAGCTGACGGGCCATTGAAGCTGAAAATGTTGTAAGGGTTTATCACGCCGTCGAAGCTAACGGTAGAGGACCGTGCCGGGAGACGGTAAAGGGTCGTACGATCGAAGCTGACGGGGATCGAAGTCGAAGGATGATAGGAGGCTTCAGTAGCCCCCCGAGCTAGAGGAGACTTCTGCCGAGCTAGGGATGTCTGCTGAGATGGAGATATCAGCCTGTTGCTTTCATAGAGGTCGAAGCGCTCCAGAGCTCGGGCTCCGTCTAGCTGAGGACCCTTCTACCGGGAGAGCCCCAGTCAAAGGTTATCTCGTCAGGAAGGTGCTGTGACCCCTTAGAGGATGAACCTAACTGAGTTTCCGGCTTGTGGACGCTTGCTGGACCAGATCTTGCTCCAGACCTTTCTTGTCGGAGGTTCGCCGTAAGCTGTGTTGACAACGCCAATGGTTCCTTTCCTTTTCTGGTTCTTCAAGGCATGATGTTTGGGAAGATGACTTTTTGTAGCCGTTTCCCACAGACGGCACCAATTGTAGGTGCAAAAAATGTGACTCACAAGAATAGGGGGGGTGCCTGCACAGACTTATCCAAAGAGACTAAGAACACCGATGCCTGCGCCTGAAGCCTGAGAAAAGGAAGAAGAATAGCAGGTCAGAGGACCCTGGCCTGAGTGGCGCAAGGCTCTCCGATGCCTAACTTACTGTATGAACTAAGCAGATGATGGAGATTTTTGGGGAAGAAGATGGGCATACCAGAATGGCGTATTCGTTGGCCCCCTTGCTTGTGAATTGTTCTTGTGTTTATATAGAGGAAAAGATGAGGCAAAGGAGTGGTTGACTGCCTTGTCATAGCCCACTCTGTCAGGTACTAGGGCAGCGCAGTCCCATCGTAGCCTACTTTTCTTTAATTGTAGTCCCATCGAGCCTGTCTTGTCCCATCTGGCCATATCCTGGCGCCTTGGGAGCTGTGGATGGCGATCTGTCAGGAGATATGGGCTGTGCCCTTGTCTTGTCGCACGTGCCGTAGCGTGCTTGAGCGTCCATGGGAGGACAGTTGTCAGCTCCTGCCTTGGCTAGCTCTGGCATTGTGCCGAGGTCGGGGGCCACCTTGACTTGGCTGGAGACATTGCAGGGACGCCGAAGTGGAGAACTGGGACGAAGTCCCCAGCCGGGCTGGGGATGCCATGGCCGAGGTGGAGCTTATGAGCGTATGGCCGAAGTGGAATTACTTGGCCGAACTGGAGGCTGGCACTATCGCCGAGACCGGGCCTCACCGAGATGGACTAGCTGGTGCGGGAGCACGAGATGGAGCATCTGGCCGGGACTCTGATGAGTTTGGGAATTTCCCCACACATTGGTAATTAAAGAATTATAAGCATAGCCTATATTTTTCAAGTTAACAAGCCAACCAGAGGAGCATAAATCATAATGATGATATTTTAAAAAACTTAGGTTTTATGATCCACTAACCTAATCTAATTGGATCTGGGTATGAATCCTAGATTTAGGACCTTGATTGGACTTATATTCAGTCCTTGATCCAATTTAATAAGATTGGGTGTTGAAGTTGAGGTGTAAGCGATGCCCTCCACTGCTCCACCTTGGGATCCATCTCTTATTTCAATATTGCCCCGCAATTTCGTCATCGTTGGGTTGGTCGTATGGTTCCGACCGTTGATCTGATGTAATGGGCCATGAAATTAAAATTCTCCATATTTCAAGATCAGGGAACTAGTCACTGTACGTCATTACTTCAAAAGAAATGACAGTGATGGGGAAAATGCTAGATGGATGGCTAGGAAGTGCCATATGGTGAGGGGGTGGTCAAAATGTATCATCATACATCCATCCATGATGCGAAGAGTCCAAACAGGGCTATATATATGATGTGTGGATCATAAAGCATTGGACTTTTTATGAAATGATGGTGTTGGTGTATGCAGCTGTTTCTTGATTTATGGAAAATAAATGGGATGACTTGTGATGATGGAGATGATGAATGAAGGGGAGATTTGATATAAATGATTATACTTTGGTTTCTTCATTTAAGTTTTACTTTCAGTTATACTTTGGTTGCATCTTTCGGATTTTAAAAAAGAAAAACTGAAGGCATCTCTTAAGGAGAGTGTACAAGAGAAGTTCCCACATTTTTTGGAGAGGCAGAATTCATATATTTCAAAGTCTATCCTTGGATCAATCTATGATATATTTACAAAGCATTTTTTTTCAATCCAACAGATGGAAAAGTTCTAGCCTTTTACATTCAAAGAACCTTTAATCGCCTCCTCCTCCTTCTTCTTCTTGTTGTTGTTGTTCTTCTTCTTCTAGGGTTGCCATTTTCTTCATCTGATTTCTCTTTTTTCGTTTATTCACACTATCACTACGTGATTATTTCACAACTGAAATCAACTTGGGTGTTAGCTGCTCTAGTTATAACGAAAGGTACGGTTTTTTTATAATGTGTTCTTCAATGAAAATTCGATCTTTGTTGTTTGATTGAGTTATTTATGTGAAATTAATGCTACTGTTAAAATTCATGTTTTAGTTATGTTCTGATTTCTATTTTATTGGGTTTATCGATTTTCTCGTGGCTCTCAAATGAATGGATTGAAGTTTCTCGAGTCCAATTTTTGTGTGCAAGACCTAAGAATTTTTGTTTTTTGTTTTGTTTTTTTGTTGGTAGAATATATACATCTGGGTCTTATTTACATTATGACCAGGGAATGTTATATCAGTAGATTTATTTTTTCCGGTGTCAGTAAGATGCAATGTTGGTTATAAATGTTATTATCAGTGCTGAGGTTCAGAGGTTGTATTGTAAATTCCATCGAGTATTTAAGATGTCAGGGACTTGGGGTTAGTATGTAACCTCATTTGTAAAAGACAGAAATTAGTGAGTTTCATTGTTTCACAGTTCACACAGTGAAAATAATTTCATTGAACTATTTTCAATAGAGGTGATAATCTCGGTATTTAATAGATTTACTTATTTGTGTTTACTTGATGTGTTACCTACAGAATGTCTCAACTAATTATAAAAGAATGGATGAATGAAACAGATAGACTTGGGAGTGTACGTGTACAGGCAGGGGGTTTCAGATTTTATTCTATTTGCCAGTGGCAAAGACCAAACATCGACCACGTGTCGTTGCCCTTGTAAAAAATGCCGAAATGGAAAAAGGTTTGCGTATGATATAGTTAGAAAGCATTTGATTCTTTACGGTATAGAATCAACATATCATGTATGGGCTCTACATGGCGAGAACCCATATAAGGATCGAATGGTAAACCAAGTTGAAAAAGAAAATCGTGAGGCAGAAGGACTAGGGATGGAGAATTTTGCTGATGTTACTTATGACGTGCATGAAGAGTTAGCGGATGATTTGAATGAAGGTGATGGAAGTCAGGTCGAAGATGTTGAACACCCTGTTGTTCTAGAGCCTGATTTGGGTAAAAGGTACCATGAATATAAGAAAAAAGCAGAAGCAAAATTATATCATTCATACGAGGCTCCTGTAACAACTCTTTCTGCAATTGTAGACCTCCATAACTTGAAGAAGTAGTATAAATGGTCGGGAAATAGTGTGACTGCACTTTTGTCTCTGTTAAAAACATGGTTGCCAGATGGAAACACTTTGCCTTCTAAGTATCCTGTAATGAAGGCAATGTTAAAAGATCTGGGAATGAAAGCTGAGTGTATAGATGCCTGCGAAAATAACTGTATGTTGTATTGGAAGACCAAAGGTGATTTCACTACACCATTTCAGGGCTTTTACAGCCCTGCCATGCGTGCCGTAAATGTAAGTTTAATGCTCACGGGGGTCGTGCCGTAAAAGCTCCTGCCGTAAAAGGTTCGATGTAATTATGGCGTGCATATACAGGGCGTAAGTAGGATCAATGCACGCTGAAAATGATGCTATTAGGAATTTTTGGACAAGATTTATGACCTACTAAGAAGGCCGTAAATACTAAACTTTTACGACGCAAACTGAGTGCCATTAAAGCATTGGTGTGCTTAAGTTTATGGCACACGTACCGCCGTGAATACTTAAAACGTAAAATGTTTTGCACATTTGCATTTATGGGATATAAATGGATTGTGTACAATCTGATTAACAACTTCAAATGCAAGCCGTAATTAAGTATATGGTTTTACGACTTGCAAATGCAGGCCATTAAAGAATTGGCGAGTTTTAATTCACGGCTTGCAAGAGCGCCTTAATTGTTTTTTTTTTATAAAAAAAATTAATTGTTTTTTAATTAAAAAAATTAAATCAGAGTCAATCAGTGGGAAGGAAAACAAAACAAAAAAACAATTGATAGTTGATACATCTCAAAACAGTCTTTTCAATAACAGGAAAGCTTCCATTAAAAATATTTTTGCAGAATCTCTAAACATCATCATCATCAAACCATGAGCCTTGACCAACCAAAGTTTTCTGCAATTATTAGAGAAAATGAGTTTTTTGCATATTGAGATGAAGGAAATTTTCCATACCCTTTTCATACTCAGGGGTAGATCTGTGCAAATGCAATAGGAAATAGGAAATAGGAAATCCAATTGCAATAGGAAATCCATTTGGGGTTTAAAGTTGCACCAAGTGAAACAAAGAACAAAAAAAGAGGAGGTCCAAATGAGTCTCTCTCCACCTAAAACTCCTATGAAATGGATCATAATTATTTCAGTCCCAATATAATGAAGCATGCTCATTTCTAAATTGGAAAAATGCACAGTAAATGTTGAAAGCCATATCAATTTAGCCTGGTTGCATTGTTTACAATGCCGTTACACATCCAGCCAATACTCCTAAAGATAAAGATGCTTAGTAATAGAAGTTCATTTAAGCCATCTAGATTATAAAACAAAACAACGTTATCAAGTCTAAAGGGATCAAATCAGTCATAGGTGGACCCTAGATGGAAGGTGTTCATGGTGCTTAGATTAAACAAAGTAAAAATAAAATGATGCACATTGGAAAATGAATGCATATATGTACCACAAACCATGTGCCCAAACTACAAACACTTGGCTGTTCAATGGTTGCATCTGAATTTTCACCTATTAAATATACCTTTCAATAAAAGATTTATGGATGAGGAGCCTGCCCCTATTTGGACATAAAAGTGAAAGCCAGCAAAAAGGAGTCTGAGAGAATTCAAACTCTCAACAAAACCAGTTACAAACATACAATAATGTAACAGTTAAGGACTTCAGTGAAGAAATGAATATAATTAAAAAAAAAACAATCATGAAACATGATTGGAAAAAAAATATATAAACTTTAAAAAATCAACACATCATATACTGCCAAGCAAATGATAACTAGAAATTGTTACACCATAGTTAACGGAAGCCATAAGTATCCAAAATACCAACTGGATGAGATGCCACACACATCGCCAAGCAGCACGTGAAAAAATAGGTGTCATCCCCTCCACCCATCTGTTCAAGATGTAAATTCATCAATCTTCTTCACAACCATTAATAACAACAACAACAACAACAAATAAATAAAGGGAGGCTGTTTAATTTTGAAGGGCTTGGGTTTTAAAGCGGTGGTCTCTACCGTACGTAGAACTTCACTCCTTCCATTACACAGACTCACATGATCCAATAAAACAAAGGCAAAAATATTACATTATGTATTCTATTATAAATGTCACTATATAATGGAACACTTGGAGGATTTGGGCTCTTTGATGAATGGTTTTGTCAAACGATAGTAGGAGAAAATTGTCCGTTATAGCAAAGGGACCTCTATCTACTCTAGTTGAATAAACCAATTGAGAAGGGGTTAACTCTTGTGAAAATGTTCTATCTATCCAATTCTGAGTTGTGTTTACCAACATGGAGAAATAGATTCCACATATTCACCCGAATTAAAATAAGATCTAAACCCAGACTCAAATGAAGGCTAGACTTGGCCGGGCTATCGCTAAAATATTTTGGGTGATTAGTGTATGTGCCAAACTTGCGTGACTAATTTAGTGAATTCACCATATCATAGATTGATAGATTGATGACGAATCTTTCAATTTAAATGAATTCACCATATCATAGATTGATCCAATGATGGACTTTGAAACATATGAATTCTGCCTCTCCAAAAAATGAATTAACATCATAATAACTCTTGTGAAAATGTTCTATCTATCCAATTCAGAATTAACATCTCTTTTCCCTCAAGATCTGTTTATTATTTTCATATCAATCTCAATAATAGTTCCAAGTGGGAACATCTTGTAGGAAAAATTACTTGGCCAGTGGGCAACAAAATTGTCTAGCAAATGGAGTGCCCAATTCACTTGAATAGGTTGAAGAAGTGGTTCAACTTCCCACACAACCTATTAAACAAAGAAGTACATTATCTATAGTTTCCACTTCCTCCCAGTGCATAAAATATAAATTCTTGTGGAGCTATGATCCTCAGCATATATCATCTACTGACACCTAAGAAAAACGTTTCAACTTCAAAGGTAGACCAAGTTTGTAGCTACTCCACTTAGTAAAGGTGGACTAAGTTTCACCACCAATACAAGTACCTTAGAAAATACTCTCCGTTGGGTCTAGTTTTTGTCAAACTCTCCGCTTCATCCAATAAAATTCACTGATGGTTTACATCAACTTATTGAACATATGGATTTCAGATGAATCATGACCATTCCAATACAGATTACAGAAATAGATCTTTGACTTAGCTCTCTCTTCCATTAGTACAAAGTTTCAGATGAAGATCTATGTACATGATAGGCCAAAAAGTAGTGTGTTTGGTGCACTCACAAGCTTATGGATTATGCTAACATGTGGCCGGTGTCGATGACCTTACTACTTGAAATAGAGGGAGTAGCTCTCATCATGATACTCTGTATAAAGGCTATCATTTGCATAAAAAAAAAGAGCTGCATTGAATGGTGTATTTGATCATAGAGTTAAAGAAAATGCATACATAAACTTCTTTACAGTGCACTTACTGATGCTAATCCGATGCTAAACAAGTTCATTAGAAATCACAATTCAATATGAATAAGAACCGAGCATATCAAGTATTTCAGCAGAATCATGTTATATTTGCAGAGTAACTACCTGCTCACACTACTAAAAAAAAGGCATTTTATATCGGCTAAAAACCGATATAAAAAACCTATTATATCGGTTTTTGAGTGAAATTCAAACCGATATAAGTACCCCCGATATAAAAGATAAACGTAACCGATATAATAAGTGAAATATTTCATATCGGTTAAGCCTTATTTATGCCCAATATCAGGCTTGTATGTCCAAGTTGCATAGACTATGACTGTAAAAAAACCCACCTCTTTGCCCCATTCTGTCTTGGCCTCATAGCCACATCTGATCACATGGATGGCTTCTTTCAGCAACATTGTTGTAATATTTGTTGACTGCCCTATCCTGTTCCATGAAGGTGGGCGCAATAAAGACTAGAGAATGAACAAATCGTTTCTCCAACCTTTTCTGTTACATTAGCAGCAACCTTCGTCTTCATAACCTAGACACAAAAGAAATGAAGTTAGCTTTATTTATGTCCTCTCTCTCTCTCTCACACACACAACCCAATGGGTGGAGAAGAGTGACATCTCAGTATGTTCTTAGCTTTGTACCAAATGATGAGAACCATTCCAACTTTCAACAATGGATGTCCATTCAACATCAAATAATAATAGTCCCAAGAGGCAATGGGAGGTTGATACAAGGATAGCAGCAAAAGTAGAAAACAAGCCAACCATAATAAAATAAGAAATTGTGCAGCTACAGAAGACCATCACATGATCATAACTAAATTTTCAGTAGGATAAACAGATGAAGTTTTTCTAAAACTTAAAGGAGCATCAATAAGCAACATGAAAAAACATAAATAAGATGCCAACATCACCAGGCTGACACGTCCAAAGATTCTTAATCTATCTGAAATATCTCAAGCAGCGACGTGCGCTTAAGAAAATAGGTTTTCTTTTTCCATTTTGCATAAACTTGTGGTTGAACATAGGGGCATTTCAATAATTTAATACAGTATAACTATCAAAATCACCTTGAACTTCATAGCAGATTCCACACCTTTTTCCGGATAAAAATAAGAGTGAGCACTGTCCAACTGTGTTGCGGCCCTTGTCACAGATTCTAGTGAGAATCTTCTTTCTTTTGCTTCATCTTCCTTTCATTAGTTACAAAGTTCTTGCAGATGGAACTTGTAGTAGAGTTTTGGGTTAGATTCAGCTGGAGTTTGTCTAGTTGCTGACTTGCTGCTCTAAAAATCAGACATGCAAGTGTTAGTGGTTTCTCTGAATTCCTATCTATGTTAATGATACTAGCAGCAACTCTTGGACACCAGCAACAAGACCGCAGTGATGTTGGTTGTGTGACAAACTTAATAAATCTGGATTAAAAAAAACTAGAAAACACTCTAAATAAAAAAGAATTGGATGGAAATAATTGGTGGAATATAGATTTCTCTTTTAGAAGTCCCGGATGACAATCAAAGTGAAAGTGCTAAAGCTTACAAAATATTTGCAAGCCTGTTTCGTACTAATCCCCATCACTGTCCTTCCATGAATCCACCTATAAGATGAAAGATCAAATTAATTGATTAAATTTTGAATTGCTGTTCTAAATTCATCATAGAATCACAACTACTAGAATGTTATATGATGTCAGAGAACCCATAGAGAATCAAATTTTACCAGTAAAGGAAGACATACCAGCCAAACCTACCAATTGGTGAGAAACGTAAGTATCAAATAAGTACAACATTTAACATATATGAGACAGTGCATATGGCTTAGGAAATCAACAATCAACTAATTAGAAGATCCAGAATAAGGAGGATCAAACAGGACCCACACATAAAATGGGTCAGGCCTAAGCATATATACAGGACCCACACATAAACTGGGATATGCACTGATGCACACTACATCTAGATTTAGACTTAGAATATATTGGATATGTACCCAATATACCCTACATTAATTCATGTTCCCCACCTGGCATCATACTCAAATCTTATCTCATGATCTTAATATTAGCTTGATCTTATAAAAGAAATACATAATCATGTTTTACTGGTGATTGATATACAGATGTACATTACTTCAACCTGTGACACGGGTACTATCAACTAAAAAAATTGTGAGAAAATCACAATGATAATGGAATAAGATGATAATAAATAATCTCCTAAAAATGATGTTGCAACAATAATGTCATAACTCCTTCCTTATTCAAACCACCTCATGGGCAATTACCATTACATTTCTAAACCAAGATTTTCTCATGAATTGTGCCATGAAATTGGGAAACATTGACCCTACTAAAGTTGTATCCGTGGTTAATTATTTTCGATAATCATATTAGCTTTTGAAATCTTAAACTTCCCAGAAATAATTCAGGTGAGGAACACAAGGGTCTACCCCAAAACATTGAGATTTACAAGTCCTGAAATTATGGGTTATGATTCAGTTTCAATGATAGAGTACGTATCTAATCAGCTGGACCCAAGAAAAAATCCACCAAGTCCAGCTTATAAGCAGTCAAGCTTATAATTCTTTATGCCAAATTTTTTTTTCTTTGATTAAAAAAAAAACTTTGATTGGGAAGAAGAACACAGTAATGAAACATATTAAGATCCACCAACGTCTAATGAATTCAGAGGAAGAAAAACACGAAAATCAAAGGCCGTTCAAACAAAACAATTAGAAAGAAGCACTTACCATCTTCACCGCGACAATCTTCTAATTAAAAACAGGGGAAAAAGAGAAAGAGGGAATTGGAGCTAACCGAGAAAGGAGGAGCTTAAAATACAAAAACAAGCATGAGAAACCCTAGAAATTGGAGAGTTTGAATGAGAAAAGATGAGACCTTCGAGCTTCAAAAGGCTTCCGTTGCTGGATTCCATGAGTGATGAGACCTTTGAGCTTCAAACGGCTTCAAAATGCTTCAAATCATCCATCAAAACTTAGATATCAGTAAACTGATTCAAACTAAACCACAATCTCAACAACAAAATGAGATCAAGAAGGAGTATCAAACCAGAACTCTTGATCAGTCGATTGATGGGCAATTACCATTACTTTTCTTGCTCTTCACTCGGCCTCGACCTGAAACGGCAGCAACAGGTTAGCAAAAAAAAAAAAAACAAAACAAAAGAAAAGAAAGAGAGAACAGAGAATAGAAATAGGAGGGGAGTAAAACCACATACCTGGCCCTCTCTCTCCTCCCTCTTCTCCTCAGCCCACTCGGTCTCCACCTGCAAACAGCAGCAGCAGGGTTCAAAAAAAAATGAAAGAAAGAAGAAAGAGAGAAAAGGAAAGAGAAAATAGAAAATGGAAAGAAGGATCGAGATCCACTTACTTGGGCGAAGGTAGACCCGTGCGTTGCTCCTCCTCCTTTCCTCTTCTTTCCCCACTCAACTCTGCTATTCACTCTCCCCTGCCTCCACCTGAAGCAACAACCGAAAGAATGAAAAGAAAGAAATGGAAAGTGGGATTAAAAAAAAAGAAAAGGGGGGAAAGACCCCAGCCGCTGTGACCTAACGACCTAACGCGGGAGAGAGAAGGGGAGGGAGGGAGAGAGAAATAGAGCGAGAGGGAGGGAGAGAACCAGCTCAAGAGATCGACCCCTCAACTCCTCCTCCTTCTAATGGCTCCTCATCGACCCACGCGCCCCAAACCCTAAGAGGCTCCACCCCTTCTCTCCCCCACCTTTCCCCTCCATCGGCTCCGCCTATGACGTCCTCGGCGGCTCCGTCTCCGATGTCCCTTCGTCCACCGTCTCGATCTTCGACGCCCGCTTCAACCACTGGGAGATCGGCCCCAGCATGAGGGTCCCCTGCGAGTTCTCCGCCGCTGGCTGGACGGAGGTATTCGACCCGGCCGCCGGATCTTGGTCCCCCGTCCCCTCCCCTGTCGACGTCCAGGAGAAGTGGATGCACAGCAGTGCCATCCTCGACGGCAAGCTCTTCGCCATGGCCGACCACAGCGGGGTCATCTACGATCCAGCCTTGTCCGCCTGACCAACGTCTCTACCAAGCTTGATCTGGGCTGGCGCGGGAGCAGGGGAAAAAACAAAGGGGAAGGGAAAAAAAAAGGGGAAGGCCGGGAGCAGGGCGGGAGCAGGGGAAGAACAAGAGGGAAGGGAAAAGTGAAGAAAAAAGGAGGGGTTGTTTTCTAGTAGTGGAACGGTGCAAGAAGGTTTTTTTTTTCATTTAAAGCGGTCTTTTGCTTTTGGCCATTTACAACATGCAAGATGTGGGCTGTGAGATCCTGATATTTTTACAGCTTGCGAATGTGGGCCGCAAATGCTCAATAATTTACAGCGTCCTAAATACACGCCGTGATTGATAAGATCTCACAGCGCGCAAAATGCACGCCTTAATAAAGATAAGAAAAGGCCATTTTGCGGCTCACATTTCATGCGTGCCGTACTATTATATCATTTACGGCTTGCAATCAATGCACGCCATAAATAAGACGCTGTAAAAGCCCTGAAATGGTGTAGTGTATAACGGTGTGTAGTCAATGTCAAACACCTAGATACAAAGTGAAGGAGGGGAAAATGGGGAATAAATAAACAAACGAGGTGAGAAAAGTATTGAGACATTTTCCATTAATCCCAAGACTCAAAAGGCTGTACACAATACCATGGATAGCATGTGAAATGACATGGCATGATAGAGCTACACATTCTTGGAATTATATGCGGCATCCGATTGATTCGCTTCAGTGGAAGATATGTAAAGATGATTGGCCAGATTTTGCTAAGGAAGGGCGTAATGTCTGGCTTGGAATTGCAACTGATGGATTCAATCCACGTGGAGTTCAATCCACTGGTTATAGTTGTTGGCCTGTTTACTTGGTGATCTCCCACCGTCTTTGTGCATGAGATCTGAGTTCCATATGATGGCATTGTTAATACCTAGGCCGAAAGCACCGAGTCAAAACATCGATGTATTCCTTCAACCGCTAGTTGAGGAGTTACAACAGTTATGGGAAGAAGGGGTTGCAGCTTATGACATGCACAAAAGAGAGCATTTTACTTTAAGGGCAATGTTGGTGTGGGGCATTCATGATCTTCCAGCATATGGCAACTTATCAGGCTGCGTAACACATGGTGACAAAGCTTGTCCTATTTGTGGTGATGAAACTCCGTCTATGCACCTTGGGAATGCAAGGAAGATCGTCTACACAAATTACTGCATGTTTCTTAAATCTGATCACCCGTTTAGGCAAGGCAAATACTTAGGGCTGAAGACAAAGGAGTTAAAACCCCCTCCAACAAGGTTAAAGGGAGAAGTAATTGAGAAAAGGCTAAGCCGTGTCCACTATGTACCAGGTGAAGTCTTAAAAGGTACCAAACGGAGTACTGATAATGTGGATGTGGTTGATAATGGAGATGATGAAGTTACTGAGGCATGGTATAAAAGGTTTATTCTTTTTTATTTGAAATATTGGCCGAAACATACAATTCGACATGTTATTGATGTGATGCACACTGAAAAGAATGTCGCAGAATACCTATTAAATGCGATTTTGGACAAGCAAGGAACAAATGATATAGTACAGGCACGAGAGGATTTAGGGAAATTGGGGACTCATAGTGGCCAGTGGATGCAAACAGGCCCAATTACTGGGAGATCTGTAAAACCAAAGGCCCCATTTGTTTTGAATAAAGATGAGAAGTTAGAGTTTTTGCAAAATTTTGAAAGACTTGAAGCTTCCTTCAGGGTTTTCCTCGAACCTAAAAAACATTGTCACTCTGAGTCCTCCTGGTTTGCTTACAATGAAATCACATGACTATCATGTGATTATGTGTTATTTGCTCCCGATTTTGCTTCAACACGCTTATCCAAAACACCGTGGCTTGCAAAGAGCTATTCACCAGATTAGCTTATTTTTTAATCTCCTTTGTTCGAAAGTCGTCATCAGACATGAAGTTCAAGCTGCAAAATACATGGTTGCAGAGGCATTGTGTGTGTTGGAAAAATATTTTCCAACCGCTTTTTTTTATATCAGCATCCACCTCATGGTGCATTTGGCTGATGAAGGGTTAATTTGTGGACCTGTTTATCCCAGGTGGATGTTTCCGTTTGAACGGTATGTATAATTCCTTTATTTTTATTTGATTTTTAGCTGCAACTATGATGAAACAACGAAGTACAATTTTGTATTTTCTAATTTAATAGGGCAATGAAGGAGTGTAAAAATATTCCCAGCAATAAACGATATGTCGAAGGCTCCATTGCAGAGTCCTATATTGTTTCTGAATCCGTTAGGTATGCTATGGAGTACATGCCAAATTCACGAGATGGAAACCACAAAGCTACTCGTAAGGCATTTTTAGATGAAGATCACGAGAGTATAGTGATGAAAGGCCAATACTTGAGGGTAAAACTGTGATGCTAGGCAAGGAACAATGGATACAAATACGTAGATGGGTCCTTTTTCAACTAGACGTTGAAAAGCTTGATGAATACTACAGGTTTGATTTCTTTGACACATTGGGTTTAAAAACTTACTACTCTCGAAAGTTGTAAATACTTGTGTCAAACTGCATGAACAATTTACAGTGAGTATCGTGCCTTGCAAGAAACTACTCGTGGTAAAAGAAAAGGAATAGCAAAGACAGAAGTTGAGATACAGACTGAGTTCATTGCTTGGTTATATGACAAGGTATTGTTATATATATTACGCTTAATATGAATTTAAATATAGTAATTTTATCTTTCTAAATGGCGATTTTTGTCATTTCACAGTTGTTGGCTGCAAAAGACACGGACTGTGACTTATGGCGATTTGTTGTGGGACCATTATTCAAAGCTAAAACATATAAAAAGTACCGTGTTAATGGTTTTGTGTTCTCTACTAGGTCGCATGACGAAACAGTTGCTACACAAGATAGTGGTGTTTGTATGAATGCAATCACTGCATTTAGATCAAGTAGGAAGGACAAAAACCCCATTAATGCATCGACCAAGTGGTATGGGGTTATTGAAGAGATAATAGAGTTGGACTATACGACCTTTCATCATGTTGTCTTTTACTGCAATTGGGTGAGGGTGGAGGACAAGACCAATGGTTGTAAACTTTGTCCAAATTCTCATTTGGTGATGGTTAATCTCAATAGGATAAAGAGTATCAATAATTCTTTTGATGAGCCGGTGATTCTTGCATCTGAGGCTAGTCAAGTATTTTACTCGAAGGATTTGAGATATCCTAATTGGTGGGTAGTCATACATTCGCCTAGGCGATTGACATGTGAAGTGGATGATCTAGATGCACCAACTGTCTTCCAATCTATTCTCGACGACCAACCTAGTTTGGAGTCGTTGATGCAAAGTCTAACCTGATTGTAATAGTTGCACACATTCTAATTTGGTGAGACGTAGAGTTACATGCAAAATTTCTCATTTTCTACATTAGATATAAATATTCCTTTTAGTTCAATTTAGATATAAATTTCTCAAGTAATAGTTTCTACTAAAAATCCTTTGTCAAATAGTAGGCTATTTTACATTGGCATCAAGTCAATCATGCCTTATTGCTTCCCAACCTTCTAGTTCATTGCCACTTCCATCTCATAAGCCAACTTCGGGAGCCTCACTAGCAACAGGAACCATTAGTAAGTTACCTATAGAGTTCAATGCGGACGGCGTTGCCGTGGGTCCTAACCATGCCAAATGGAGTTCTCGTGTTGGTTATTACGTTCGAGCTCGTATTCCAATTCATTACAAGGACTTGAGGAAAATAGATGGAACCTTCAAAAATGATGTTTGGAATGAATTAATGGGAAGGTTTACATGTACATTTGATGTTTTGGATACATGTATCCGACATTTGCTTATGACTAATCTTTTTTACTGAAGATAAGTGCTGAAGATCTAATCTTTTTTACTTGTTGTATGTAGCAAGAATTTGAGCCTAATGTTCCCCAAGCAGCGGCACGAAAAGCAATAGGAAAGGACTTTTTCCAAAAGTTCAGATCAACAAAGTATGCCTTACGGAAAGAGATTTTGAGTAAGTGCGGGGGTGTGGAAGAAGCTATTGCAGCATGTCCATTGGGTAAAGATCCAAATCATTGGGCATTGTTTGTTAGAAATGAGAGTATTGATGAAGTGAAAGCTAGAAATGCAAAGAATGCAGAGAATACGAAAAAGAATAAATATCGGCATACTAATGGGCGGGGCACATACGCCCATATGTTGGATAAAATGGTAGGTGTCTATTCTTGCACCATTAAATTCTATTCTCTTTATCCCAACAACTAATGAAGATTGTTGGCTTGTAGGATAAAGAAGATCCTAGCAGAAAACATGGACGGGTAGATAGTTGGAAAAAAGGACATGAGCGCCGTGATGGGACTATATTGGAGAGTGCTCGAATTCATTACGTAAGTTCTAAAAAAAGAAGATTAATTGTTTTAATTTATATTACTACTCATATCATTGGTTGATAATATAAGAACAAGTTGAGGCTGCTCAAAAAAGAAGAAAAGAAGCAAGCTCGAACGGTGAGGGTAGTGTATTTGAAGTAGACTTGGATAACGATGAATTGGCTGAAGTCTTTGAGCCCGGCAAAAGCAGTAGAACTCGTGGAACCAGCTCGACCAAGTCTAAGAACCAATTACAACGTACAGCTATTGCAAAGGCATTACTGCAACAAGCAAGCTCTTCATCCAATTCTGAGTTGAAAGGGGAATTGAATGAGATGAAGGCTTCCATATGTAATGTCATGGGTGTGTTAACGGTGAGTTACACTTGTGCCTCATTGCATTTAATACCATTTATATATAACTAATTGTTATCTCTATTGTGTCACGATGTACTTAAGCTCATAAGAAACAATGGAATGTCGAGTGCTCAAGCCGCATGCGGGACAACACCACCCGAAACTGAAATTGGTTTCAATTCAGTTTGCCGTCAGACTCAACGAAACTTAAAGGACATGTTTGACTCTGTGAATCCTTCTCCTGGGACGCTTGGTTCTTCACCGAATGTAACCTTACTAGATAGAAATGGTCTTGCGGTTGCTAAGGGTTATGTTATGACAGAGACAACTGGAATTTGCCATGGCAGAAAAGTTCTCATAGGTGAAAAAAAAGTCTACATTGAGGAAGTCTTAGTTGGTGATGCTCTTGTTTACGACAGCCCCCAAGATGGAATAAGGTATTTGGATGGTTTTAGTGCAGGAGGGCCTTTGATTTGGCTAGAGTCAAGGATGGAAATGTCTTAATTAGTTGTTTTGGATATGTTTATTGACTTATTATGTTTAACCTTATTGGCTAGTTTATGTTTTGAGTGCATTCTGCTTGATATGGATGTAAGAACTTATTGGCTTGTTTATTTGGATGTGTTTGCATATTTTTTATTTTATAAATATTAATTTGGATTGCTTGCTTGTTTGAATATTCAGGTTCAATCATATATTAACCCATTTTTAACTCCGCCTGGTGATAATCAATATCATTGGTTTCAACTGCTGGTCCCAAGCCCAGATAAAGGAGGAGGGAGGATGGTGGTGCCTTAGACAGTTCTGCAAACCACATAATGCTATTGGGACGGCTGCCTTTAAGAAGGTAATGCTATTGCAAATTTGAAGAAGCAATGACTATATATATGACCCCTGTTTTAAATTTTTTTTTTTGGCTGTATCAGGTGGGCAGTAGGTGGGCTATGCAGGTGGGTGTGCTAGGGGGCTGTGCTGGGTGGGCTATGCTGGTGGACTGTGCTGGGTGGTGCAGCAGGTGGGCTATGCAGGTGGGTGTGCTGGTGGGCTGTGCAGGTGGGCTGTGCTGGGTGGTGAAGCAGGTGGGCAGCAGGTGGGCTGTGCAGGTGGGTGTGCTGGGGGGCTGTGCTGGGTGGGCTGTGCATGCAGGTGTGCATAAACAATGGGCAGCAGGTGGGCTGTACAGGTGGGTGTGCTGGGGGGCTGTGCTGGGTGGGCTGTGCAGATGGGTGTGCAGGTGTGCATAAACAATGGGCAGCAGGTGGGTTGTGCAGGTGGGTGTGCTGGGGGACTGTGCTGGGTGGGCTGTGCTGGGTGGTGCTTCTAGTGGGCTGTGCAGGTGGGTGTGCTGGGGGGCTGTGCTGGGTAGGCTGTGCTGGGTGGTGCTTCTAGTGGGCAGCAGGTGGGCTGTGCAGGTGGGTGTGCTGTGCAGGTGGGTGTGCTGTGCAGGTGGGCTGTGCTGGGTGGGTGTGCCACATGCCACTTTGGGTTTGCCACATGCCATTTGGGGTTTTCTAGTATGGTCACAAATTTCAAAGGGTAGTCTTAGTGAAAATGTCTTAGTGAGTGATTGCGATACTGATAACTTGTCTGGATGCCATGTTGAGCAAAGGGTCTTCAAAAATTTGCTTGCAAAAACACTTGTCCAAGGTAGTAGTTTATAAGTTTAGATGCACTTTTTATTTGCAGTTAAATTTTATTTATCATTATATTGTTGTTGTTGTTTTGGTTTCCACCAAACAAATTACAGGTTGGTCCCAGACTTCATTCTTCATATGGGCATAATTATTTCTGGGTTATGTTCCAAAATATCTTTTCTAACACTGCATCAGTCGTCTATTGGAGGTCTCAAAATGGACAACTCATCTGGAAGTCCACATTTATGTAGAAATAAATGAAATTACTGCATGTGTGGATAGAATTTCCCAATGGGGAAGTTTTTGAGGCATTCCCAATAAATGATCAATCCCTATCCACATCTAGGGGCGCCTGCCTAATTTTTCTGTTTTTCTGCTGTCATGGGCTAATCATTGATCTTTTTTTTTTTTGAATGGTTAGTAAGATTCGAATGTTAATATGTTATGGATCATAGATCGATGATTTAAGTGAGATCTTGAAGCAATCCTTTTTTGTCAAACTCGATGGAGTTGTTATTTCTATTTTCCCCATTCATTTTATCTGTTGACCTGGACATGATCTTTATTTTGCAGCTTACATGAGTTAGGACTCAGGACACATCTCAAACACAAGAATTCTTTTATTGATGCTATTTTTTCATACATCTCAAACACTCTTTCATTTCACTTGATCTGGATGATAGGTAGTTTCACTTAAGCAAATCAGCTTATCATACAGGCGAAACTATGCACAATTCTTTTTTGTGCAAACTTGTAATAGTATATGATCTCTGTGTGTGTTAGAAATATATTCTCAACAGTAGCAGAATCCCTGCAACTGAATTCACCCTCAATACTATTTTTCTTCTATGCCTTTTGGACCCCTTTATATTTTCTCGCTAATGAATTCAAGTTGGATCTCAAGTGACTCAAAATTGAATGACCCAAGAACTTCAAAGTCAGAGATTGAAGGACCCATTTCCAAACTATGCCCGAATGTCTGAACATTGCTTTCATGAACTTCTGAATAGCCTCTTCATATAAATTACTGTCAATTGCAATCCGTTTGTATATTCCTGGCTCTGTAAGTGTGGTGACATAATTATTTACAAGCAAGGAAGACTGATGCATTAGCAAAGAACTCTTTCCTTTTGTTACCTAGTTCATGAATTACTAACTGTCATATATGCTTTGGTTGAAATGAATTTAAGAGAAATCCTTCTAAAATTGTGCACTTGATCAGTAGAATTCTCTTTTGATGATCCAGTCATTCCATTAACTACATAAAACAAAATAGAAAACCATCAAAGAGTAAGAGCATTGTCCATATTAGGTACTTACAGCTACTCTCTTTCTTCATCCTTTTTCTATTCTTTTTCTTATGTGCTGAACTTATTTTAGATGCAATCTTTATTCAAGTTTGGAGAGCAAATTCCATGTATTGTTCCTTTCCCCCCCTCCGTTTTCCATTCTTGATGTTGGTGTTTGACTGTTTTTGTTATCTTCATGGTTAATGATTCAGACTAGTTGCATTTCACAAGGCATATATGTTGTTTTCATTTCAACCACCTGAGATTGGGTGCAGGGTGTGTGCAGGTGGTGTAGGGTGAGTGCAGGGTGTGTGCAGGTTGAGTGCAGGGTGTGTGCAGTGGCTATGCAAGCCAGGTGGCTTACCAGTGCAGTGGGTGGTTGTGAGGGAGAATAAGAGATTAGTGTAAAGAGAAGGGAAAGAAAAGAATGGCCATGCTGCATTGTGCCAAAATAATAGGTCAGAGGATATGTACTTCAGTCTTTGTTCATTTAGTGTAGACACGCGCTCTTGGCATCAATAAAAATAGTTAACATTTGGGAAAAAAAAGTGCAGATACACTATGAGACAACTGGTCCTGAAATATGGGAAGATGCAAGAGGCAAGGTGGATGTATTTGTTGCTGGCATTGGAACAGGTGGAACTATTTCTGATGTCGGTCATTTTCTGAAAAGCAAAAAATCCTAACATAAAAGTATGTATGTCTGTCTTTGAAAAACTCCTATAATATGCTCTTTTCCTGCATTATCACCTTGTAACTTAAGTGGATAAATGCTAGTTTGGAATCATTGGGTTGTTGGCTTTCACAGTTTTACTCTTTTCTTTTGCTATATTATTGGCTGTGCACTGACTCGGTTAATTGGCATTGAGCCTGCTGAAAGCAACATAATTTCTAGGGGAAAGCCTGGTAAAGCAAAATGATAATATCTTGGCTATTTTCTCTTTTATTACCCACTAATTTTGTAGAACAATGAATTTGGTGCATCCATCTTTTGCATGCAGGTCCTCACAAGATTCAAGGTATAGGAGCGGGTTTTGTACCAAGGAATTTAGATCTTGAAGTGGTTGATGAAGTCTTAGAGGTATTGTTTGTCGCTTCTCTCATTTCTTCATTTTGTTCTTTTTCCTAGTCAATCTTTTGGCTGATTGTTTTATTGCATTTGTTAAGTGATAGTGATCATTAATTGTTTTGCCACATGCCATTTTGGGTTTTCTAGTATGGTCACAAATTTCAAAGGATAGTAATGCATTTTGTGTGCTTATGCATCTTCATTTTCTCATGATGGTCGAAAACTTGGTTAATCTGACAAGAAAACTTGTTTTTATATGTGATTTTCATTAGTAAAAGTTAATATAGAAGTTACATAATAAGATGGCCAGGCAGCCAAAAACCTACATTCGAAGTCGAGTTCAAATCTCTGGATCCAATTCTTGCCCTGAACCCTTCAAAACCACCCACTCCCAGAAAGGGTGAGTGAATGTGAGCAACTGTTTAAACCTACCAATTTTTGTATCAAATAAAAAATAGATGTGTTAGTGTGTTCAGCTCTATGAATAAAAATGCATGCATCACATCTATGAATAAAAATGCATCAGCTGTGGATGCATTTCCTTATATTTGTAGTAGGTAGCTGAGTTGATAAATTTTAATAGTGTTCTATTTTTTTCCGCAGTATTTCTTCATCGGACTTGGTTTCAAAATGGATGGGTGAAAGTGAGAAGCTGGTTTCAAACCTTTTTCAAATGGCACGTGAGAGCTTCCCATCTATCATCTTCATTGATGAAATAGATTCATTATGTGGTCAACGTGGCGAAGGCAACGAAAGTGAAGCTTCTCGGCGAATCAAAACAGAACTTCTTGTACAGATGCAGGTTTCTCAAATGAGTCTGGAGAAGTCTTGTTATAATATGCCATGTTCCTAGGTTTTACGAGTACTGACTAGAATGCACTGAAGTAGTAATTTGCCACTGCCATTTGGGATGTGCTGATGCTTCATTTACTACACAGTTCTACAACATGATACTGACTTGTGTTGTATATTTGGGTTTGGATGTGACAAGCACTTGCAACTATTTTTTTTATTATGAAGTTTCTTTTGCATGATCATTACCTTATCATGATGAGGAGAGATTTTTTTTTTGTCTACTCTATATATTTAGGTACATGCAACATGGAATATTCTACAAGCCAACGTTAGTGCACATATGTTTTTTATTCATTTGCAATGGATTATATATGCATGATCTAGTATATTTGGTCCGTTTATTTCTTAGGAGTTTTTACAATAATCTAGACCATAAGAGATGCATTCATGATTGGCTCTGATTTCTGAGTGGGCATCACTCAGTGGTTACTTTTGATGGCCCATATATGCTTTATGTTTTTCTCACAACAATATGTATGAACTGTGTAAAAGGGCATTTTTATATATGCAGCAGGTTCGGTATTCAGGGGTGGTTTTTGGATATTTTTTTTACACATGAAACAGTTTTGTAACGGTTATAAACCATTACTAATTTGTGCAAATAGCAACACTTAAAAAACGTTACAAAAGATTTCACAACCGTTAGGAATGTTATGAATCAGTAACACAAATTTGGCACGAAAAAACGTTACATAGTTTACAAAACCGTTACAAATATTTAAGTGTAAAATACTGTTACAAAACTTGTGAAATTGTTACTGTTTTATTAAAAATTATTAATACAAATGAGTATTAAAACCGTTAGAAACTAATTTCAGTAACGAAAATAAAGCGTTAAAATTAATATGTTGTAACGGTTTATAACCGTTAGGGATGTTTATAACATATTAGAAATGCCCAAACTGTGACCTAAAAAAATAGTTATAAATTTTTTTAGTAACGATTTTGAGCCGTTAGATATGTCCTGAAATAGTGTAGTGATGGTTGTTTCATGCATGGTATTTTAATGGCTCCACATACATGAATCATAGCCCCACAATTGCTTATATGAACAATGCTAGAAAATAAAACAAACCACAAAGTGCACAAGAAGACAACCACAACTTACTGCACTCTTCTCATCTCCTTGAATTAATAAGCACTAAAAGAGATCTCAAGTCCAAAGATCCTGCAAACCCATCAATAGAAACTAAATAAATAAACCCATTATAATTGGGGAAAAAAATAACCCATCATAAAAAGTAATTAAATTAATAAAAACACCACAAATATAAAAAAAACTCCATATATAAGAAAAAAAAACTCACCAAATCCATGAAAATCCATCACCATGACACTAAAAAGCCCATCAACTCTGAAAAATAATAATATAATAAACCAATGATAAAATAAATAAAAAATACTCATAAAAAATATAAAAATACATAGAAATGGAAATCAATAGAGAATCCAATAAGAAGAATAATTTAATAGTAATAGAAAAAACCCAAGAGAATCCATTGCAAAAAGTAAAGACTTGAAACCAAAAAAGAAAAGAAAAAAAAAACCCTCAAGTCCATATAAACACACCACGAAAAAAAAAAAAAAAAACTAATAGAACACTTCAAAAGTGAAAAAAAAAAATCATCATAACAAAAGGCAACGAAACCCATAAACACAACAAAAGAAAAGTCATGGCACGGAAACGAAAATCCATCCAAAAAATGCATTAAAATTGAGAATCCCATACGAACTTTTAAAGAAATGCCCACATATAATTTTGAAGGTGGGCATCTTGAAGGAAATACAAAGTGTTGATTTTAAAAGAAATGCATAGCTTTCAAAGGAAATACCAAAATAGCTATATAAAGTGCATCCAAGGTGGGTCGCACTGGATCATCACACACTTATCTAAAGAAATATTAATGGTTAAAAGAGCCCAATTTAGGTGAAAGTCTATATATGTACTTACATATTGGACTATAAAAGCGACGATGTCGGTTTGTCCTCGAAATTCGAAAAGGATCAATGGATGCAGATTTATCTGACCTATAATCTATATCTATCGGTAATAGGGGAACAATGGGGCCATATCAGAGGACTCACCGTATGACAGATCATCGCTAACAATGAGTCAGAGAAGAAAAAATAGTATCAATGAGTAGAAGCATCCAGAAGAAGGCCATGAGGATTGAAATGTGTAGTGGGATTTTATTTGATTGATAAGGACTTAACCCCTTTCTTGCTTAATAAAACAAATCGATTGAAATCGAAATTGAAAAATTGAGATCAAAATTTGACCTTCAATTCCACAATCAATTTCGAAATTGGACTCCACTTCCTTTAACATATAATCATGGAATTTTCTATAAAAAAAAAAAACACCTTATCAAATCCTTGTATATGCCTACATTCAATGAACCAACAGATATATTGCAGGACCACTAATTACATTACACTTCCAGTGGAGGGACAAAACCCCTCACATGCCTAAAATCTCTCAAAGCTTGGATATTGCATTATTGTTTGAAGGTTATATGCATTAATTGATCAGGGGAAAATTAATCTCAGCTTCAGACTTCCTACCATTCAAACTTGTGTACCCTCCTAATCCCCTCCCCACGTGTTCTTTATATTATATGAGAGAGCCATGTCCACACATCCTTTCTTCAGATGAAATGGCCATCGTTGCATCTCATCCAGAGAGTGTGAAAGAGAGAGGATAATGGAAACCGAGATGGACTCGCGCGAGCGGCACAGGCTATCAGAGCGACAGCGAAGAAAATCCATGCGCGAGCTCTTCCTCTCTCTCCACGCCCTCCTCCCCTACTCCAACACCGTCCGAAAGGAGCAACCCGCCATCTTAGACGAGATCATCAGCTACATTCCCTTAGCCGTGGCTCGCCTTCGCACTCTCCAAAGCCAAAGAAAGGAGAAGCAATTAGGACCAACGGCGCCTTCCTCCATTACTCCTGCTGTACATGTATCTGATGGTAGCAGGCCCAGTGAGTTCAACATCCTCGTCGCGTACGAGTCATCCTTGCCTGTGTCGATCCGGGTTCGGGGTGATCGAGTTAACATCTCCTTCGTGGAGGCGAAAGGTGCTTCATCTTCTTCTTCTTCTTCTCAGGCAGTGATTTTATCTGATGCTTTGGAGGAGATGGAGGCCCACCATCTCGAGATTGTGAGATCCGCCCATTGTCGTGATGGAGGCAAGATGCTTCATCACTCAGAATGCAAGGTTGGTTGGTTGGTTGCAAGCATCTAAACCCTTGAGAAATAATGGCCATTTGTTTCATAGACTAGGATTCTCACAAATTCTAATTAGTGAAGTACTCAAAGCAGTTAAAAGTGAAAAAACAAAAATTCATGAATAAGACCATCTAATCATCCCATCTACATCTATTCACTATATCCTTCACACCTTAATTACCTCCTTAATAATTCTGATGGAACCTATCTTACCATGTATATATTAGTTGCTACCAATTCCAAAGATTCTAAACAATATGTATATCTAAAAAGTGGCTTTTAATGAAGAAACAGCAGTCCATCAAATAATGTTTCTTTGCTAGAAATTGAAAGGTAATATCAAAGCTGGTGACATTGGGGTTTCAATATATTTTAAGTTTTGCACTAGACCAAGAAAAAATTAGTATTGATCATATGGCAGAAGCCTCTATAAATCTGTCAATAGAATTGGTTGCAGAAATTATCTTTTTGTTTTTTTCCGATATTTTGATTATTTATTGTCTAAACATTTTTAAAACTTGTTAAATAAAGAAAGAAGTCATTTTAACTTATCTCCAATTCTTTTTCTTTATTTTTAGATTATGGATGGCTTGGATCTGTCCCCTGCAATGTTAAAAGAGAGATTGCAACATCTAGCATGGAAGCTTCACAACCTACGCAGGCCGTCGTCGTCTGTTAAAAAAACGGACATTCGAGTAGTTTCAAACGAACCCTGCAGCCCTCAGCAACAATTCAGATATTCAGATGGTCATCCAACGTCAAATGAATGAAACTTGTGTCCTAAATTCTAATTAATAGCATTTTGCATGTCACAAGTTTCAAATAAACGTCAACAAATTAATAACTTTTTATCTATAATCTTTTTGCTTATATAGATTGCCGGCCGACTTGTCCAACAATCAACAAATATTTTTAACCAAGGTGGGCATCAAAGAATTTTTCGACATGTTTCTTTATTAGAATTTTTGACGGACTTCAATTCCGTTTATTGGTGAACCCGGCCAAAAAGCCTACCAAAAAAGCCTACCAGAAATTTCCCTTTCACTTTTGCTTGAACATTAATTGTTGGCCAACTTCACACCACCGACAAGCCATGCACACCCCTCGCATATGCCACTTTGGGTGTAACAGTGGTCCTCATTCAATACTCTTTTAGACTAAATCTATTAATCAAAAGCAATCCGCGCGCTGAGTACCTTGTACAAATTAAAACCTCCTTATAAGTATGTGTACGCGCGCGACTTCAGATTTTTACGCGTAGTCAGCGTTAATGGGCTGTCACCATAATTTGTAAACATGGATCAAAATATATGTACTGCCTCCTGGTTACTAAAATAAAAGAAATGTCAAAGCATGAAGAAGTTTTGCAGTTGTTGAAAAGTATCTGCATTGCATCTACTAACGCCGGCCTCAAGGTAGGATTACTTAGTTGAGGAAGTTTAATATGGTTCCATCCTGTTTGAGCACATTTTCCAATGTGCACATTTTAGTACCGAGTTATTACTCATGACCTCGAAACCCATTGACTCTATAACCATATTAAATTTCCCCCACTGACAGATATTACTGAAAAATCAAGGCTTAAGTACCTTGAGGCTTAAGTAGAGACCGCGAAAGTACTTTTATCTGATAAAGTAATAAAACAAACACTTTCAAAAAAGATTATAATATGTCTGAAAATCAATTTAGTTTTTATACCAATGAGATCAACTATGAAAGGTATAATCTCACTTAGACAATTAATCTCGCTAGGGTGCCGACCCACTCACCCATGAGTGTGTTGGCACTTCAGATCCCATTTAACCATGAGTTTCTATAAATTCAATTCAATGTAAACAATATAGGCCCTTCTAGCATGTTGGTGTAACGTTAGACTTGTACAATATTCCTTAGTCCCAATGGCGGACCTAGGTGTCACTACGCGGGTGCGGGCGCACCCGCGTGATTCAAAAATTTTCATAAATAATGCCTTTAAAATTTTATTTTATTATTTAACTTCTTAAATTGTCAATTGCCCGCACCATCCAAACGAAAATCTTAATTCCGCCATTGCTTAGTCCAGACGAAAAAAATTCCAATCTCTATCTTTATTTATTCATGTGAAAAAACGCCACACTCAATCACTTAAAAAACAACCATTCTACTTAATTGGCCTGACGTTCATGGTCTAAAAAATGGTCTAAAATTGTGATCTAAGGGTTCAGGACATATTCAGACCATTTTTCAGGCCATGGACGCAAGGCCATTTAGACTTTTTGCTTAAAAAATAATAGAGGGGAGAATTAATTTGGTTATTGCACAAACTTGCCCATATTGATTGCCATGGCTCCAATGGTCCATCTTTTGGGATAAGACGAGTCAGGTGATTAAATCACGTTTTGCTTTCCGTACCAATGAAATTGGCCAAAAAGCTTCTTTGTATGTTGCCTCCTTAATCATTATGCCTCCCATTCACTCAAGGGTCAATTCCTCGTAGCACCCAAGGGACATTGCTCTCTTAACTATTTGGAACGTGACATCTCCTTGCATGTGACGATGCCTTCCGTCCGTCCGTCCTTTGCAAAATTGACCTCTGTCTAGAATCTAACATAATAATTTTATAGAAGGGACAAATTCCTGCACACTTTGATGATAAATGGGTTGCACCACAGGAGTTTTAATTCGATTGTGTCCACACAAAAATGGGCGATTCAAACTATTCCAATATGTAGGATCCAGAATGGTTGAGTGGGCAGGCACTGCATAGACCATTTCTGGACCAATTTCCCTTTGAAACCCTCTTCGTTATTTCATTTACGTAATACGTGTGCTCCCATGTCAAATCAAGCTGTGTGCAGGCTAATAGAGAATACAAACTCACTTATGGTAAGATTTGATTTGTCTCTATAACTATGACTCCCAATATGAAAAATGGATGTGGATTTTTTGGCGAAGATCAATCTCCAGTAAATGTGACAGTTTGAGACTTATCTATATAAGATAAGAGAGCGATAGGGTTGGATACTCTCCATTTACGTGGAATGAGAAGAGATCAATGAAGAGCTTTCCAATCGCCGGAACGCACATAAATCTTCGGTCGCATGTCAAAGTCTTTATATCCAGATCCATCAATATGAAAATTTGCAAAGCATTATATTTATCTAAGTTTTTTGAAAATTTTTACTCACAAAGTGTGGGAAGAGTTTAAGAATGACCTAACTTGATCACCCATGCTTAAAGCACTAGAATTATATGTGCAAAAAATAAAAATAAGTAAGAATAACAATAAAAATAAAAACTAGCCACACACTACACAAAAAAAAGGAAAATTGAAACGGATTACCGTTCCTAATCCGTGTGTTCCTAATCCGTTCATCTTGTTTTTGGAACGGATTAACGGATTAGAAACGGTTTAGGAACGAATGAATGGATTAGGAACATACGGATTAAGAATGGTAATCCGTTCCCACTTTTCCGTTTTTGGTGTAGTGACAGTAGTAATGATAGGAGTCAAAATTCTAAAAACATAATTAGTTTTAAGAATTGATTGTAGTTAAGATTTTGTTGGCATCAATGAAAATTGAAAAGTAATAATACAATGTAAAATTTAATGTGAAATAAGAAACTAATAAAATTTTATGATGAAAGTCGCCGAAATCAATGATAGGCATAAAAATCAGAAAAAAGAAGAAAAAAAAAGATACCAACTACAAGTAATGATAGATTTGTAAAATGCAGAATCAAAAAATTAATATATCATGGGAGAGAAAAAACAAGTGTTGCTCGATGGAGAAATGATAGTAGGAATGGCAATGAGTGGACTCTATCAGGGGTGGATCTGGTTTTGTGTGTTATTCGAGTTTCGGTTTCTAGATTCTGACCTGAGTCAAGTTCCTCGTAGATTTAACTTTTGGTTATAGCTAATTGTCCTGCCTTGTTTTTCAATAGTTTACAAATCAGTTTGTAAATTTTAGGCAAAAAAGATCTATGTATGGTTGGCAATGTATTCTCTTGCATAGGTTGTGTTTTTACTTTCCTCATTTTCCAATATATATATTTTTTTATAATTTTTAAAAATCTATCAAATGTATCGTAAGGCAAAGAACATAAAAAAAAAAAGAAGTATGCTTTTCTTGAAAATTTAACACAAGTAGTCCAAGAAGTTTTCCTTATGGCCCATAATCTAAGATAGAAAGAATCTTAAGGGGGACATATATAAAAACTACATAGAGTTTATTAAAAATTCAAGGGGTTTGTTGAAATTCAGGAGGGGTGGCTTTACCGATGATTAGAGGGGAGAAATTCCTAAGGTCACATTTGTTATCTAGTTTTTCAAGAAAAAAAGTGAGTGTTATGAAAATTAAATTCCACATTAAAGTAGAATTTACGTTTTATGCGGTCACTTTTTCACTGAATCTCCCAAAATGCCTCAACAAATAATTCCTATGGAAGATGGTCAGAAAGTTTTCTCCGGTGAAACTAGTTTTCAACAAACGTGCCCTACCATATTTGGATGGACGTTCAATATTGATGTAAAGTGAAGTGAAGCGACAAATCAAGAAAGAATAAATTAAATATAAGAGGTTATGGTTTCTTTTGTTTTTAGTGCCTTGATAGAGAATATTTATGACTTTTTGTGTAAAAAAGATCACATTCTTTTTTTTTTTTTCATTTAGTGGAGAAATGAGGTTGTTTTTGTACTTCTTCTTTTTTAAAAAAAAAAAAGAAGAAAGAAGTAGTTTTAAATTTATGTACATTTGATATGACCCCTTGGCCTTTTCTTATCTGAATAACGGAGGCTTTAGTTTCCTTTTAAGTCTACTAGTAAAGCCCCAACCATGCTTGGCACAGGGCTGAAAGCAGGTAAAATAGAGGGGGATTGAAATTAGTTTTCAACTGGCTAGCTAGTTTTGTTGTAGTAGCTTCCATAGCTTGTGTTAGGGGTGGACCTGCGTAATGAGGACCCGGGGAGTCGCCCCGGGTTGGCTCCAAAGAAACCCCAAAAAATTATAATGGGCCTTGGCCATGCCCAAAGGGCTGCCCCACTACCAAAATGTTTTCTACCTTTGTCCATAAACTAAAAGCAACAGTTTCACCTATGGGCCCACTTATAACCGGTCTATGTAAGTTGCACAGTCACTATGTTGTTACTTGATTTCTTTGATTTTCTAGCAGGGCATGTTTTAGATATCAGAGGGATGTTCCTTTGACCTTGAAGCATTCATGGAGGAGTTCATTGGCAAGAGGAAATATGTTAATGTCCAGTCCTATGTTCTTACAAATGCTCTTTCTCTTTCTTTCTTTCTTCTTCTCCTCCCTCTCACAGTCGTGCCTTCACCTTCACCACTCTTTTATTTTTCTTTCTTTCTCTTATTCCTCCTCTTTCTCTTCCTCCCCACCTGTGCATAGGGGTGAGCAAAAACCGAACCGACCGATTTACCAAACCAAACTATAGCCGAAATTTACTTTCGGTTCGGTTATTTTGGGTAATTCGGTTCGGTTCGGGTAAATATCCCGGCAAATTCAGTTATATAATTTCGGCTCGGTCAATGATCTTATTTAACCGCTTAACCGATTAATCGAATTATATGCAATTTTATTTTGAATATTTTTTTACTTACATATCCATTACCCAGCCTATACATAACGTAGCGCAACCACATTAATATACTTACATACTCACTACCCAGCCCTTACATACCCACAGCCCACTAAATATTGATTCATGACTCCATGAGTCCATGACCTGATGAGTGATTTTTATGGTTATTGTCTATTTGTGTAATTGTGTTTAATGTATTTTCAAGCACTTCTATAATATATCATTTATGGATAATGGATTTATGGGCCAATTATTAAGCCCAATTTCACAAATGAAATGTATATAATATAGCAATCTAGTTCTGAATTTTCAAAAATTTGGGCAATTATTAAGTCCAACAAAATGCATCACATTAACCGAACTGACCGAAAATCGAACCTAAATAATTCAGTTTGGCTCGGTTCGGTTAAAAGTCTTACAAAACAGCAAATCGGTTCGGTTCGGTTAATACATTCTACTGTAAAAAAATTCGGTTTGGTCAAAAATTCGATAAATAACTGACCGAATAACTGATTGCTCAACCCTACCTGCGCATCACCCTGCGTCACTGCCCATCTCATCTTTCGCACACCACCTACACGCCCCCACCTTTTTCTTCCCTTTTTTTCCTTTAATCTCTTTCTTTCTCTTCTTCCTCCTCCTCTTTCTATTTCGCCTCCCTCTCTTTTCTTTTTTTTTCTTCTTCTTTTTTCTTCCATTCTGTGAGATCCTGTAAGTATTCATTGATGCGGACAATTAGAAATGAGAAAATGGGGGTTTCAAAGGTGGGTTTATATAACGATGAGTGACGCTAGTGTTACTCCCCAGTCTAAAACGAGTGACGCTAGCATCACTCAAGTCAAAGTAAGAAAAAAAAATGAAAATAGGATGGAGGAAACTCTTTCGTAAGGCTCCAACTAGGGAGAATTGTTTCGTGCAACGTCCGTATACTGGGTATTTTTCGGTAAAATCCTCTATATTTAATTTAAACAAAAATAAAAATAATAATATATACCTTGTCGCACTTATTTTTCATGTGCAACTGATCTTTTGAACTAAAGCCCTGTTTCTCTATCGCAGTTGGTATATGTTGATAATGAGTGGATCACTCACGGTGACTATATCAGGATAAAATAATGCATTGCTCTCATTTAAAAATCACATGTGATTTTTGTGGTAACATGGCTCACCGTGAATTGTTCACTCAAGGTGAACCTATAAGATATATTGTTAGAATCTCTGAACTAAAGGTGCGGTTCGAAATTTATGTACGGCAGCTAGCTGTTAGGCCAAGAGTGAGGTGGTCACATGTGAAGCCACATATTGGTTTGGACATGTTCAAGCTCAGGCTCAAGCTTCGGCTTGGAGTTTGAACCAAAATAAAATGTAGGCCATGCTTGAACTTGGGCCTTGAGCACCTGCATGCCTTGGGCTTGAGTACCTGAATTGCATATATATTATGTTAAAAATAAATTTTCTTAAAAATTAAATTGAATATATATGTATATTACAAATATTATGTCTATTATAATATACTATTTATACTAGCCAGGCCTTGAGTCGGAATTGGGGTTAGCTTGGGCTACAGCTCAAGCTTGGACTAAGACTCTTTTTACTAAGGCTCAAGCTGAAGCAAAGCAATTTGGGTTTCTACCTGTTGTATAATTTCTTAAAAATAAATATGACACATTTGGTTTTCTATTTGAGTAAGACATACCAAATAGTCTCATAGGACTTTCAATCATACATACCATAATGAAGGTGAATACACAAGGCACATAGCATGAATGTATGATGATCCACCAGATAACAGAGAGTCTCAAAAATATTAAACTATGTATATAAGATGGACATCATTGAAGATTACCATCAACAATATTAAAGAAAAGAATGGAATTACTATCCATATCAAAGTAATGATTTTCAGAAAAAATTATAATAATAAAAAATAAAACTCATGTAGTAGATCCCAACATAGTTCAAACAAGAATTTGATGATGATGATGGTGATCAAAGCAATGATTTTGATCCATTCAATTCTACCCTCTTAAGCTATCTTAATCTACCACAATTTCATGGTATCAACTCTTGTGTGCCCCAACTTTTTAATATGAATCATTTAAACTTTTTATTGACCCATTAAATGAGAAAAATATCTACTTCATGTTTTAAACATTCACATCTTCAAGATATACAAAAGAATTATGCATGTAATTTGAATAGTTCAATATTTACACATGTGAAAATGATGCTTCCAAATAAATATAAAAATATGTTTCACACGTGTAATTCACATATATAAATCCTATTTTTACACCTCATGCATAAAAGAAAAAACTTCCCTTAAAGCTAGCACTACTCAATGCTTGCCCCTTCCAACCAAGGCTTGAAGGTAACTAGTTTGTCTTACCCATCATCTCCATGGAGGACAATGTATCTCTTACCATATGAGCTAACAACTCAATATCAGCTTTAATACTTTGACCGGATAAATAATTAACTTTTCTTCAAGGTAAGTACCCACACACATTCACACAAGTCCCTCACTATCAGTGATATAGCCAAAGATTAATCCCTAGTCATTTTTGTTGAAGGGAGGTACCTCCTCACCAATTCATCCACCATTGGATTGGCTAATTAATTAACTTGATGTTGAAGATTTGCATTTGATTTCCGAAATTCAAAGAATTCATGCAGGGGAGAATTTATATCCTAGGGTTGATCCAGGTATCTAAAGCCTCCAATATTTTCAAATAAAGTGGATATAGAACTTCTTTTTGGACTTGTGAAAAACTCATATCCGAACTCAGATCCATCATCCATGCACATGGGATAAGAAAGAACTTTCAGTTTTGAAACCGAATCCCCGTTTGTTTTTACCTAAGGATCCAAATTTAAGATAATTATTCATATATTAAAATATATAAAGGTCTATATAGCTTGGGTTATATTCATATTTGAGTCTACTTATTTTTAATTATATACCATTTAATGCCCTCGCTTTTCTACTTAAAAAAAATATATTATTTTGAAGCTCTTTTATCCAATTACAGCAATGTACTCCAAATCTTACTTCGAATTTGGATATGGAATTGGATTTGTTTTTTTAAGTTGACATCGATTGGGTCAATATACAACATATAGATTTCGTGTTGGATCTGGATCCTAATCAATAACGGCAGATCGAGCTCCAATTATTCCATCATGAACTCCGCTCTGGATCAGACCTGTTTGCACTGCCCTTCTAAAATCTTCAAATTCTCCCATAAAATGCTAGAATTGGAAGAATTTTAAAGATCAAAATTAATGACATTTCAAAGGTTAAATTCCTGAAACTTCACTCAGAAATTCTAAAGATTTGCAGACATCAACTTGATACATATATATGATCTGCTCTGCAAAAAGTCCAATTATGGATGAGAAATCCCAACAAACAAATGCCCTCTTACTACTGATATAGCCAACCTATATATCCAATCTCCATGAGAGGGACTTCCCAAAGAGTCCTGCTACATGGACTAACTCATGGACAGAACCATGGACTAACTCCATGGTTCTCATCCAAATATTAGATGTTCTCATCCAATATTTGGATGAGAACCATGGGGTTAGTCCATGGACTAACTCCATGAGTTAGTCCATGTAGACTTTTTGCTTCCCAAAATACCTGCATGTGACATTTAGTGGCAAAGAAGGTACACAGTTGATTTAAATGCATGGACATATTCGGGTAGCCGATTCGCATAAATAATGGGAACCTGGGAACCAAGTTGCAGTAGTGGTCCCTGTCACGTCCCCAAAATTTAAACCGGGGTTATACGTGAGATTAGGGCTAATTAAAACTTTTTACAACATAAGTCAAATATAACTTAGCCCCAATCGTGTCCCAATTGGATCGAAGACCGCTGTGAGGTATAAACATTTCCTCAAATACAAACAATCAATAGCGGAAGCTTAATAATTACAAATGGTATCTTAAAGATGCATAGTTTGGAACCATACTATATATCATCATTAAAGTTCAGAGTTTAAACACTTTAACTCAAAAGTATTATTTACAACATTAGGCCACATTAACACTAAGGCCTAATCAAAAGATAAACAAAAGTACAAAAGATGAATCTATCAAGATAAGCATGAAGGCTCTCGAGTACGGGGTCAGTACGGCTATACAATGCCGTCCGTACTAAAATCTAAGAAGTCATCAGACTGATCCGCCTGTACTTCTTCCGTCGTCTCCTCCTCGATATAGAAGGGTTCGGTACCTATGCACCAAGAATAACATCGTCAACACGATGGTTGGCAAGCAATATATATACAAATGACAACAAGATATACATATCGAATCAGAGTAGACAAGAGACAAGATCAATAGAAACATATGCATTTCAGACATAAGAAATACATAGTATACGAGTCATGAACAATCTAGCAAATAGGCAAATCACACAAGCTAATACACCACGGATAGTTTCAACAAGGACCCTCCATACTCAACATGAGAGTTGTGGTAGAGTGGCACGGGATGAAAACCCGGCAAACAAGTAAGCAAGCAAGATGGATACTAAAGGCCAAACAAGATCAATAATGCAAGATGTATCCGATGGTGTACAATCCATCAAAATATAAAAAGTAGTACTGCGCAGACTTTCAAACCAAGGTCCTCACACATGTGGTGCCCCACCATGTGTTGGGCGTTGACAACTGAGTGATGCCTGACACAAGAGTCCTAGACAAGTAGGAGTGAGGAGACTAGGCTTTCTTGCGTGAACAAGATTCATAAACAATTGAGAGACTACTTTCCATCAATCAGATCAAGACTATCAAGCAAGTTTATTCAAGTATCAATACCATAGTAGTCCTCATCAAGCTTTTACGATCAAAGCCGCCTAATCTCAACACTTCTATCAATCATATACAAGATAAACAAGACATCAAGGGGATCCTAGGTCATCATCTAAGTTCATCATTTGATCCCAAACCAAAATAAGTAAAGCAATCTATAGAACATGAACATTTCATGTAGAAAGTACCCAATTGTACTATGTAGAGTCGAGAGCAATAAACAATCCAATCTTAGGTCAATAGTTATTACCATAGTCTCGTACAACTATACTCAGTCAACGAAAGGAATAAGGTTCGCGATACCCAAACAAACAATCTTCGTGCATAGATATAAGAGAGGGTATCCCGTTGTCCCGTACCGTTCAAGATTGATATAAGTTGAACACCGAGAAAATAGGAATAACAATGAGAAATGCATGCTCCATAACACTCCTCATATCAAGTCAAATGAGTCCATAAAGGTAGCCAATGTTCCATACAAGTCCAATAGAAAAAGAGGTCAAAAGAGTCCCTCAAAAGGTCCTCTACAGTTGTCCCGGTCGACCTAGTACAGCCCGGGTCGACCTGCATTAATATGCATAAATGATGAACAGTAAAATGGTCAGGTACTGTCCGCACCTGACCCTGTGTCTTCGGTCGACCGAAGCCCTAGGCCGGTCGACCGAGCACACACAGTTACAGAACATCAGTTCTGTAACTGATGTGTATTTGGTCCCTTTCAGTTTCCCAAAATCCCTGAACCTGTTTCACAGCCATTCAAGGATAAAATCACATCCTTTCAAGTCCTCTAAACCTCTCAATCTATCCATTTCATTTCCAATCCAATTCATTAGACAATTAACCCAATTTATCATGTTTTCAATTCAAATTATCAAGATTAGAGCATTGGGTTATCTAGACATAATCAATCATCAATTCAAGGAAGAAACAGTATATCAAAGCATAAGTATATAGATTAACTTGCCTTAGTAATGAGCTAAACCAAAAATCAAGAGAATTAATGAAATCTCTCTTTTTGAGCTCAAAGGGTGTAAAAGCTTCTCAATCCCAAAATCACACTACAAAATGAATGAAATGGGTAGTAGTGAGTATTCCTAATCCATTTCTAACTAAAAAGAAGAAAATTCACTATGGTTAAAAGCTTTGGAAGCCTACCTTTCAAGGAATTGTGGTTGGAAGTTCTTGAAAATTAGATAGATGGGTTCCTTGGAGTTTGAAGAAGAAGATGTGAAGCTTGGCCTATGAAGATGGAAGTTCTATGGCTGTCTTTGGCAAGAAGTCAGTGAAGAGGAAGAAGAGAGTGAATAGTAGAGAAATGGTGATAGAGGTGAGAAGGAATGAGTCATCCGGATGAAGTGTTGTCATATAGAATGGGTTAAGATGAGTCATAGGATAAGTATGGAGAATTATGGTTTTAGTCCTTAATTCACTTAAGTGATTATTTGGGCCTCTTCCTCGCGTCGAATCGAAACGCGATAGAAGACTAAAGTTCATGAAATGATGAGACCTATCCAATGCACCCAAATTCACAAAAACTCATAATCTCAATTAAGCCCCTGAAAACTTCCCAAATTGCAAACCACCCCCCTACTGTACCCAAACGTGCTCCGAATCACGTGAGATTTCACCCACATGATTTATACGTCAAACCCGACTCGCTAAGACTCTAAACACACTTACTAACTAATCAAGCAATTAGCTATAATTAATATAGGTTAAGGGTCGGAATGTTACATCCTCCCCCCCATTGGACTATTTGGTCCTCCAAATATCTCACACACCTCTGGTAGAAGCTCTGGATATTTCTCCTTAATCTGATCCCTGAGTTCCCAAGTTGCTTCGTTCGGACTATGATGCTCCCACTGTACTTTGACCCAGTGAATAGTCCTAGTCCTCAAAACATGTTCCTTGGTGTCTGTGATCTCCTTCGGCCTCTCAACAAATGTAGTATCCGGCTGGACATCTAAAGGCTCATAATGAAGCACATGGGTAGGGTCTGGTACATATCTCCTCAACATGGAAACATGAAAAACCCTGTGAACTCCTGATAATGCTGGTGGTAAAATCAATCTGTAAGCCACTTCTCCCACGCGCATATCAATCTCAAAAGGTCCGATAAATCTCCGAGTCAACTTACCTTTCTGTCCAAACCTCATAGTCCCTCTAGTCGGTGAGACCTTAAGAAAAACTTTGTCTCCAACCTTGAACTCTAAATCTCTCCTCTTGAGGTCTGCGTAACTCTTCTGGCGGTTCCTTGCAATCTTCAGCCTGTCAATGACTTGCTTCACTTTCTCACTGGTATCACTGATGATCGAAGGTCCATGAAAACTACGAACACCAATCTCTTCCCAACAAATCGGGGTTCTGCATCTCCGTCCATACAAAGCTTCGAACGGTGCCATCCCGATACTGGAGTGATAGCTGTTGTTGTAGGCAAACTCGCACAAAGGAAGACTCTTCTCCCAGTCTTTCCCGAAATCGAGAACACATGCCCGCAACATATCCTCCATAGTTTGGTTCGTTCTCTCAGTCTGTCCATCGGTCTGAGGATGATACGCAGTGCTAAAATTTAATGTCGTACCCAAGGCTGCTTGCAAACTAACCCAAAATCTACCCACAAATCTTGTGTCTCTGTCTGATACAATAGACTCTGGAACTCCATGTAATCTGACTATGTCATCTATGTACTTGCGTGCCAAAATATCCATGGATCCTCTCATCTTCATTGGAATGAAATGAGCTGACTTGGTGAGTCTGTCGACAATCACCCAAATACTGTCATGTCCCTTCGTAGGTGGTAATCCTGCAACGAAGTCCATGGTAATGTGCTCCCACTTCCATTCCGGTGTCTTCAATGGTTGAAGTAATCCTGGAGGTCTTTGATGTTCAGCCTTCACTTGTTGACACACAAGACATCTTGAGACAAATCCTGCAATCTCCTTCTTCATGTTATTCCACCAATAGAAGTTCTTCAAATTCTGGTACATCTTGGTGCTCCCTGGATGGATAGCATAACGAGAATGGTGTGCTTCAACCATAATCTCGTTCTTCAAATCATGTACATCCGGAACACACAATCTATCCTGACAATATAGCACACCCTCCACGAGTCTGAACTCTGGTCTGTCTGATATATTATCAATTACCCTGACTAATTCAGGATCTTCTCCTTGACTGCTCTTGATTCTATCCAAAATCTCTGGCTCCCAAGTATGCATGTTTGCAATCATCACCCTCTCAGACTGAGGCTGGAATTCTATATCTAAATCTCTGAATACTTCTGTCAAAGACCATTCTACTTGTAAACATCCGATAGTTGCTTCCTTCCTGCTCAATGCATCTGCAACCACATTTCCTTTCCCGGGATGATATTTAATCGGAAAATCGAAGTCTTTGATGTACTCCATCCATCTAGTCTGCCTCATATTCAGATCTTTCTGTCCGAACAAGTATTGAAGACTCCTGTGATCCGAGTGAACCTCAAATTTTTCTCCGTACAGGTAGTGTCTCCATAACTTCAGTGCCATAACCACTGCTGCTAGTTCCAAATCATGGGTAGCGTATTTCTTCTCATGCTCTTTCAGTTGCCTGGACCCGTAGGCTACTACTTTTCCTTCCTGCATGAGTACACATCCTAAACCAATACCTGAAGCATCTGTAAAAATTACAAACCCTCCGGTCTCCGTAGGTAAAGTAAGAACTGGAGCTGTAGTCAATCTAGTCTTCAACTCTTGAAAATTAGCCTCACACTGTTCTGTCCAGACAAAAGGAACATCTTTCCTTGTCAATTTAGTCAATGGAGCTGCTATGTTGGAAAATCCTTTTACAAATCTTCTGTAATACCCTGCCAAACCTAGAAAACTCCTGATTTGTGCTACTGTCTTCGGACTCTGCCAACTGACAACTGCTTCAATCTTCGCTGGATCTACTGCCAAACCTTCTTTAGAGATGATGTGTCCTAGAAAAGACACTTGCTCCAGCCAAAAATCACACTTACTTAACTTGGCATAGAGCTGATTCTCTCTCAAGATCTGCAATGAAGCTCTCAAATGCTCCGCATGATCTTCTCTGGATCTCGAATAGACCAAAACATCGTCTATGAACACCACTGTGAACTGGTCTAAGCATGGAGCAAAGATCTTGTTCATCAAGGCCATGAATACACTCGGTGCATTGGTTAGCCCAAATGGCATCACCAAGAATTCATAATGGCCATATCTGGTCCTGAAGGCTGTCTTCTGCACATCTGAGTCCTTGACTCGCAACTGATGGTAGCCTGATCTCAAATCAATTTTAGAGAAGTATTGTGCTCCTTGCAGCTGATCAAATAATTCATCTATCCTAGGTAAAGGATACTTGTTCTTAATTGTAACCTGATTCAGCTGTCTATAGTCTATGCACATACGCATTGTACCATCTTTCTTTTTTACAAACAAAACCGGTGCACCCCATGGTGACACACTCGGTCTCACAAATCCTTTGTCCAAGAGATCTTGTAATTGAGCTTTCAATTCTCTTAGCTCCGCTGGAGCCATACGATAAGGAGCTTTTGAAATTGGTGCCGTCCCTGGCACAAGCTCAATCGTAAAATCTATCTCCCGAACCGGTGGTAATCCAGGTATCTCCTCCGGAAAGACATCCGGGAATTCACATGCAACTGGAATATCCTCCACCGCTTTGGACAATCTATCCTCCATGATAAATGCCACATAACCTTCACATCCACTCTTAATCAAACGATCTGCCCTCAAGGCTGAAATAACACTAGTGGACATGGGTCTCCGCTTACCAACGATCTCCACAGTGTCTGCTAACACTTGCAATCTGATGGTCTTGTTGAAACAGTCCATTACTGCCCGGTATATGGATAACCAATCCATTCCCAAAATCACATCAAAATCTTGCATCTCTAGGATGATCAAATCTGCAGATAGGATGTAAGTCCCTACCCGCAACTTGCACGCTGGAAAATAGGACTCACACCGCACAGTCTTCCCTAAGGGAGTACTAACTAACAAAATATAATGCAATGAAGCTATGTCACCCACCAAACATGCAGCAAAAATAGGTGATATAAACGAGTGTGTGGAACCAGAATCGAATAAGACTCTAGCAGGTACATCTAAAATAGAGAGTGTACCTTCCACAACTCCTCCAATATCCTCTCCCTCCTGCATATCCAAGGCATTAAGTCTACCATGCTGCTGAGGTCTCTGCTGATACTTCTGCTGTTGTCCTTGCTGAAATCCCTGAGGCCTTTGCTGTACTTGCTGTCCTTGGAGTCTGAATTGTCCCCTGCCTTGTGGTGGAGTTGAAGTTCGAAACTGTTGCTGCTGCTGCTGTGGAGCTTGCCTTAAAGGCTGTGCTGCAATAGGTGGTCTTGGAGCTACATTCTTCACACCTTGCCCTAGCTTCTTAGGGCAATCTTTCACTTGGTGACCTTGCAAGCCACACTCAAAACATGCTCCTGACATCACTCTGCATTCAACTGACAGGTGGTTCTTACCACAATGAACACAATGAAGTCTCTGGGGTTGATCAAACTTAGGCTTCTTGCCTTGCTGCTGATACTGTGGCTGTGACTTCTGCTGCTGATACTGTTGTTGTTGTGGACGTTGCTGGTATTGCTGCTGGTATTGCTGATACTGATAGTTTGAAGTCTGGCTCTTACATTGAGTCTGAAATTGTCTGAGGTTCTGATTGTAACGGGCTTTCTCCCTTGATGGATTCTTCAGCCCAATAAGCACGCTTGAGGTTTTCTTCATAGGTGGCTAAAGTAACGCTGGTCACCATTTCTTTGATGTTGGGGTTCAGTCCCCTAATAAACCTCATAACCTTATCTGCTTCAGTTTGTACCAGCGATGGTGCAAATCGGGATAGGTTAGTGAACCGCTGTTCATAAACTTGAACTGAGTCTTCTCCCTGCTGAAGAGTCTCAAACTCTGCTATCTTCAATGCTGTAATATGAGGTGGAATAAACTTAGTACGCAACAATGTACTAAAAGATTCCCATGCAGTCTCATCCTCAATTGTAACAAAAGGAGTCTTGACTGATTTCCACCACATTTCTGCTGTACCTCGAAGCATATAAGCTGCCAGTTGAACCCGCTCCTTCCCTGTGCATTTGAAGACATCAAATATCTTCTCTATCTGTACAACCCACTCATCAGCATCAAGTGGATCTTTATTTCCATAAAATTCTGGCGGATTCCTCTTCTTAAATTTGTCAAATACCTCATTAGGATCTATTGCTCTTTCTGGCATAATGACTTGTGTAGCTGGAATTGGCCTCTGTAATACAGCCATCATCTGAGTTTGTGATTCTTGCGAAGCAACAAAGGCTTGCATCAGCTTGTTGAATCTGTCTTCCATGGAATCACGGTCATTGACATTAGCATTACTACTTTCTGGGTTACCAGCACTGTTAGGACGCCTATTTCTGCCAGCCATCCTGAAACATAAGAATCGTTAGTCCTATGGGACTTGATCTAACAAACAAACTATACAATCTACAAAAGTTAAGATACCCAAAATAAAAATCCAATCCTCACACGTCTTAGTTTCTACTTGTTTTTAATTCTAGAAACCAGTAATGCTCTGATACCACTTGTCACGTCCCCAAAATTTAAACCGGGGTTATACGTGAGATTAGGGCTAATTAAAACTTTTTACAACATAAGTCAAATATAACTTAGCCCCAATCGTGTCCCAATTGGATCGAAGACCGCTGTGAGGTATAAACATTTCCTCAAATACAAACAATCAATAGCGGAAGCTTAATAATTACAAATGGTATCTTAAAGATGCATAGTTTGGAACCATACTATATATCATCATTAAAGTTCAGAGTTTAAACACTTTAACTCAAAAGTATTATTTACAACATTAGGCCACATTAACACTAAGGCATAATCAAAAGATAAACAAAAGTACAAAAGATGAATCTATCAAGATAAGCATGAAGGCTCTCGAGTACGGGGTCAGTACGGCTATACAATGCCGTCCGTACTAAAATCTAAGAAGTCATCAGACTGATCCGCCTGTACTTCTTCCGTCGTCTCCTCCTCGATATAGAAGGGTTCGGTACCTATGCACCAAGAATAACATCGTCAACACGATGGTTGGCAAGCAATATATATACAAATGACAACAAGATATACATATCGAATCAGAGTAGACAAGAGACAAGATCAATAGAAACATATGCATTTCAGACATAAGAAATACATAGTATACGAGTCATGAACAATCTAGCAAATAGGCAAATCACACAAGCTAATACACCACGGATAGTTTCAACAAGGACCCTCCATACTCAACATGAGAGTTGTGGTAGAGTGGCACGGGATGAAAACCCGGCAAACAAGTAAGCAAGCAAGATGGATACTAAAGGCCAAACAAGATCAATAATGCAAGATGTATCCGATGGTGTACAATCCATCAAAATATAAAAAGTAGTACTGCGCAGACTTTCAAACCAAGGTCCTCACACATGTGGTGCCCCACCATGTGTTGGGCGTTGACAACTGAGTGATGCCTGACACAAGAGTCCTAGACAAGTAGGAGTGAGGAGACTAGGCTTTCTTACGTGAACAAGATTCATAAACAATTGAGAGACTACTTTCCATCAATCAGATCAAGACTATCAAGCAAGTTTATTCAAGTATCAATACCATAGTAGTCCTCATCAAGCTTTTACGATCAAAGCCGCCTAATCTCAACACTTCTATCAATCATATACAAGATAAACAAGACATCAAGGGGATCCTAGGTCATCATCTAAGTTCATCATTTGATCCCAAACCAAAATAAGTAAAGCAATCTATAGAACATGAACATTTCATGTAGAAAGTACCCAATTGTACTATGTAGAGTCGAGAGCAATAAACAATCCAATCTTAGGTCAATAGTTATTACCATAGTCTCGTACAACTATACTCAGTCAACGAAAGGAATAAGGTTCGCGATACCCGAACAAACAATCTTCGTGCATAGATATAAGAGAGGGTATCCCGTTGTCCCGTACCGTTCAAGATTGATATAAGTTGAACACCGAGAAAATAGGAATAACAATGAGAAATGCATGCTCCATAACACTCCTCATATCAAGTCAAATGAGTCCATAAAGGTAGCCAATGTTCCATACAAGTCCAATAGAAAAAGAGGTCAAAAGAGTCCCTCAAAAGGTCCTCTACAGTTGTCCCGGTCGACCTAGTACAGCCCGGGTCGACCTGCATTAATATGCATAAATGATGAACAGTAAAATGGTCAGGTACTGTCCGCACCTGACCCTGTGTCTTCGGTCGACCGAAGCCCTAGGCCGGTCGACCGAGCACACACAGTTACAGAACATCAGTTCTGTAACTGATGTGTATTTGGTCCCTTTCAGTTTCCCAAAATCCCTGAACCTGTTTCACAGCCATTCAAGGATAAAATCACATCCTTTCAAGTCCTCTAAACCTCTCAATCTATCCATTTCATTTCCAATCCAATTCATTAGACAATTAACCCAATTTATCATGTTTTCAATTCAAATTATCAAGATTAGAGCATTGGGTTATCTAGACATAATCAATCATCAATTCAAGGAAGAAACAGTATATCAAAGCATAAGTATATAGATTAACTTGCCTTAGTAATGAGCTAAACCAAAAATCAAGAGAATTAATGAAATCTCTCTTTTTGAGCTCAAAGGGTGTAAAAGCTTCTCAATCCCAAAATCACACTACAAAATGAATGAAATGGGTAGTAGTGAGTATTCCTAATCCATTTCTAACTAAAAAGAAGAAAATTCACTATGGTTAAAAGCTTTGGAAGCCTACCTTTCAAGGAATTGTGGTTGGAAGTTCTTGAAAATTAGATAGATGGGTTCCTTGGAGTTTGAAGAAGAAGATGTGAAGCTTGGCCTATGAAGATGGAAGTTCTATGGCTGTCTTTGGCAAGAAGTCAGTGAAGAGGAAGAAGAGAGTGAATAGTAGAGAAATGGTGATAGAGGTGAGAAGGAATGAGTCATCCGGATGAAGTGTTGTCATATAGAATGGGTTAAGATGAGTCATAGGATAAGTATGGAGAATTATGGTTTTAGTCCTTAATTCACTTAAGTGATTATTTGGGCCTCTTCCTCGCGTCGAATCGAAACGCGATAGAAGACTAAAGTTCATGAAATGATGAGACCTATCCAATGCACCCAAATTCACAAAAACTCATAATCTCAATTAAGCCCCTGAAAACTTCCCAAATTGCAAACCACCCCCCTACTGTACCCAAACGTGCTCCGAATCACGTGAGATTTCACCCACATGATTTATACGTCAAACCCGACTCGCTAAGACTCTAAACACACTTACTAACTAATCAAGCAATTAGCTATAATTAATATAGGTTAAGGGTCGGAATGTTACAGTCCCTTTACTGAAAGAAAACAGTTGCGATAATGGACATGTTGAAAGCTATGTCATATGCAGTACTGTAGTAGATGCACCTAACTTTGGTTCGGAATGTGTGTTTCAAAGGGCCATTTGGAATCTCTAGTCTAATTAATAATAGGTAATTAGATTCATGTATGAAGTAAAATATCTAATTTGCAAGTTTTAATTTACAATTGATAAAGTTATAGAAAAAGCTCTGATTTCATGAGGTAATCGGGGCCCACTTTTATGAATTGTGGTAATTGGGCTTACTTCTTAAAAACTACAATGTAGAACCCAACATTTATGTTTTTTGAAAATCTCATGACGTTATTTTGGTCCAAAACATTTGTAAATTTAGCGTGGTCCATTTCCGTCCACTTTTGCTATAAAAAAAAAAGCTATAGAAAAAGCAGCCCCCCTTAGCTGTTTTTTTTTTTTTTTTTCTTTTTAGAGGCAAAAAATCTAATTTGTTAATAAGCTCTAAAAATAAAAAATAAAATTACAGGTTTACCAAATTCTATAATATGTAAATAAGATCTAAATAATAAAATAAGAGGTTAGTTTTAGAGCTATGCTACTAAATGCCCCCCTAAGTTTTAGCTACTCTAGTGAAATGAAATCATAAAGATCCCACTCAATAAAATTGACATGATCTTGTTTAGAGTAATTTGCGAATTTTACATTAAACAATGGTCTTAAAAGAAACAGTTGTTGTTTTATTTATTTATTTTTGTAAATTGATCGAAGATGTAAATTAAGGGCATGCATGTTTGTTCGTATTATAATATTTAGGAATTGAATACAAATAACTCACGCCATGAGTGGTTAAAAATGAAGATCAAATGTGAGTTTTAAAAATGAGCATCAAAGGAGACCTTTTTAGGGAAATAGAATTAAAAGTAGGGTGATGTCTAGCAGTTCATTAAATATCTATCTTCTTTTGCATCTAGCTATTACCCTATAAGAAAAGATCATTTCATATTCATTTTTTAAAATTCACCTTTGATCTTCAATTTTAACTAAGTAAAGGTATGAATTTTATGTATTCATATCCTATGTATATTAACGCAAACAAACGTGCCCTCGTTGTCATTAAGCGAATCAAAATCATAAAAATGTTATTTTAAAGCTCCAAATGTAAAACGTGAGTAATTTTTGGATGGTCCAAATAACAACAATGGGGCCCATCCATAGCACTAGTTTTTCATTTTTATTGTCTACGAACTGAACAAAGCTCTGAGTCAGAGTCTACAAAGCGTAGTATGTTGCAATCTTTATAATTTTTTATGATGGTCAGATTTAGTCCAATTACCAAGTTGGAAGATGTCGCTGAAAAATACATTTAAATGGACGGAAGTCTTTAATTGAAACTTGCATAAAACTTGGTAATTGGATTATGGTTGATGCGTTTAACTTCATTTTGACCAGTAGTTTTTCTTGTGCGGTGTAATTTTTAGCTTTCCTAGTGAATGAAATTGTAAAGGTGCTCACATAATAAAACTGACACGATCAGGTGTGTGGTAATTTACAAATTTATCAATCAGATTTCCTCCAACTTGTAAATGTCTTATCTACTGAAAATGATGGAACGGTGGATATTGACCATCACCACTTAGCCATGATTGTCAATATCGATCAATTTGTCAGTCAGATTTTATCCAACCTGTAACTGTCTCATTTACTGAACACGACAGAATGGTCGATATCGATCATATCGCAAAACAACAAAAAAAATAAAAATAAAAATAAAAATTCAAAAAAGCAACTTGAGGACCTTTTCTATTTCCAAAGCTTTACTGGGTCCTTATGTGTATAGAGACCACCAATGGGGTTTTTTTCCGTAAATTATCCTCTTCTCTTTTTCTTTCATGAAATTTACCCTTTAAGCAAATATGTGTATATATATATTAAACATGGTCTTGAAAGTTATCTTGGTTAATTATTGTTGTTGCTGCTATTGTTGTTCATATGAATTGGAGGTGAAGTTAAATGTCTTATCTCTCCTTGTAAGGCAGTCAAAATTAAAAAAAAAAAAAAAAACGTTTTAAAGCTCCAAATATAAAAGTCGAGTCTTTTTTAAGTGGTCGACACATGACCATAGTGCCATAGTGGGGCCCACATGTATGCCTTTTCCCCAATTTTTTTTGGTCCTCAGAATTTGTTCAAAACACAGGTTACGGTCCCTTTAATCAAAACAAAAGTTCCATGAGTCATGAAAGGTGCAGAATTAACCCTTAATACAGGTTACGGTCCCTTTAATCAGTATCTCTATTAGATTTCAATTCTAATGATTAAACTAGTTGATTAACCAAAGTCCAATTAAAAAGCAATCAATCACAAAGAGGACACGCAAGATTTATACATGAAAATCCCTGCTCGGGAAAAAAACATGGGTCTTACTGTCTAAACCAACATAAGAACCAAGAACTATTATAAATTGAAAGTTACAAAACTCATAGCACCCTTCCCAGTTGCAACTCAAGCATGTTCCAAGGCCTATATATTGAGCATCCTAGCAACCCTAAAAGGACTCATTGCTCTTATCTCCTATTCTAAACTCCATACGTAGGAGATGTTCATATCCATCTATCCCTCACCGTATTGTGGTGAGAGACAACTTGATGCGCCCCACCTAAGACCCCAGTGATCCCAAGACTATTGTGGATGACAAGAAACATTTTGAATGCCCCAAATATCAATTTTGGGGTCAATCACATGCATCTAACCCCTTCATCTGTTAACGACTTTATATTAAAGAAAGAAATTAAACCTTGCATTCAACAATCTTGTTCATGTGAATCAATGAGAACTTGATGGATACAGTGTAATTTAGGGGGGTCCCGTGTTTGGAGATGGTTTTAATAGATGATAAAGTTGGCCCTACTATATTGCCCCACTATGTATCCCTTATTCTACGATGAAGGATGAATGCGAATATTTCTCTTTCTATATATATGTGTATTCAATGTGGTTTTGATACCTAGGATATCCATAGACGGCAAAAAAAAAAAAAAAAAACTTCCACAATCGATTCCTTCAAGTATAAGTAATATAAGAGAATAGCTTCACTCCGTTTTCTCTCCAACCCCAAATAAGAAATAGTTTCTAATTCCAATACAAACTCTCTCTCTCTCTCTCTCTCTCTCTCTCTCTCCAAACACAGTTTTAGATTCAAAACTTGATTATTGTTTAAACCTAAATTAAATTTCCTTGAATGATTTTATTATTGTTTAATCAGACTGATTGATTTAAAATTGGGGTGTTTGGCCGGAGGTCCATCAATATTGGTTTTTATTGCAAACTATCCACGAATTGATTTCGAAGAGCCAAATGTTCCTTACACTATTTCATATACTTTTGAAAGGATAATAATGCCCTCATAATCTCTTATCTTTTTATTAAAAAACACAAAGCCTAAAATCTTGGTAACTTGCCAAAGAAGGAACGAAAGCGAGAAATTAGGAATTTTGAACATCGAGGACAAGGAGAATAATGAGGAAAAGTGAATAAGGGAAGGAGATTACCTTACAGAGGCGCAAGCATTCATAATATTTTCGAAGAAACAGTTTCATTGTTCATTTAGTGGTTGCTGAAGCAGTTCGAATCACCTCTGGCGCATCCAAACACAAAATGACCCTTGAGTGATTGCATGTCTTAATAGCCTTTAGTGCGAAGAGGGACGCCCGCGCTTCAGCCTCTTTATCTGAACTAGATATGGGTCCTTTGGAAAAACCTGCAACCACAAAAGAATCCATAAAATACAGGGCGAAACCAAAGGCCGAATCAATATACTTTCAATCAAATAATGGATTATTTTATCTAAGTTCTATGGCCCTTCCGTGGGTCGATCTGATATGATGAATCGACAAAGCTGTTTGACTCAATTATGAGTTTGGAATTCGTTTATCGGTCTATTTGTCTTGATTCGATTTTGGAAAACACCATCCAATTAATAACTTTTCGTTGAGAATGGCTCCTTACCCAAGTGGCAGCATTTCTCATCTAACTATCCAGTGGTTCGAACCCTGGGTATCCCCCTCTTTCAGCGTGTGCAAATTCTCTTCCAAATTGTGTAGGCTTTCTTTCCGCATGTGCGCGCTACTTTTTCACTTGAGTGGCTGCCTTCCCGTAGTGCGGGCTATCTCTTGAGTCTCAGCCCCCTTGGCTGGAGTACAAAAACAAAAACGAAAAAAAAAAAAAAAAAGTCCAATCTATTGTACACTGTGATAAGAGCTTAGTGTTCCTTAACTTCATCTTAAGTTGGGTTAGCAGGGTGTAATTCTTGCTGTAAATAGGATGTGTTTGGGTACATGGGAGACCCATGGGAACCCATCCACAACTAAACTTTTTAACCCCAATATTATTAAATATTTATAAAAAAATAAAAAAGATTTTCCTTATTTCTTTCAATATTATAAACTTAAAGGCAATATATAGCTCATGTATATTAGGTTGGGTTTATTCAATCAAATAATGGATTTTTTTATTAAATTTTCAAATTTTTATTATATTTGTTTTGTGTTCATATATTGTTGTCAGAGTTGCATTCTATTTTTATTTTATTTTTTTATATGGTATGCTTTCATATTCTACTCTTTTTTTTTTCAATGAATCATCTGAAAAGGAGTCTTGCATGTTGAGGATTGAAATATCGACCTGTAGCTAGTCTTACGCAGGTTCGGTAGCTAAGACATTTTTGTGGTTCTGAATGATTTCAGAGGCTTTGGAAAGCTGGGTTAAGAAAGGGTTTTTAATTTGATTTTTGGCACACTTATTCTCTGATATCTAGACTTTAATCTGGAAGTGGCTTCACCATGATTTCGATATATGGAGTGTTAAATACCCACCAAGAAAAACTTCACTGTCACCAGTTTTTCTGCAGTGTGCTGCAGTTTGTGTAGAATATTGTTTTATGTGAAATCTAAGGCCTCTAAAATCATACGTAGATATGCAATTAAGTTGTGAGTTTTGGAACAATTGTTCTCCGATATGTAGAGTTTAAAATGGACATAGCCTCAACCTATATTATGGCATCCAAGCTTCTGTAATCAAGGCTCCCACATTGCTTCAATTTAGCAGAAATGGCACAAGGACTCCCTTGAAGAAAAAAAAAAGTGACTCCAAGACAAAAGGCAAAAACAAACACATTCCTTTCAGAGCTTGGTAGCTAGTAAACGCTAAAAATCAAAGAAAAGGTCAACAGGAGACCTCAAGTTGCTGATTCGAGGCAGTGTCCTCACCAACAACTTGAGGAGGAATTTGTAGGCTTAAAGAAAAAGAAGCATGGAAAGATCAGAACAAAGATCCTGAGTCAAGCTAATCTCTAGAAAAAAACAGTACATCGGAAATGAAAAGGGAACTTCTAGAAATCTACAAAATAAAATACAGTTTAAAAAGGGATTGGAGGCCATGAAAGGCCAGGTCTGCCCTGGTTCCATTTGGCTATTAAAAGTCAAGTAAAGCTTCAATTTTTTATATAAAATGTCACACCAAAAGTACTTTAATTCAAAACTCCATCCATCTTTATAATAAAAAGTAAAAAAACAACCACATTTATCTACTAAAATATATAAAAAAAAACTTCACTTTCCCATACAAAAAGCATAAATAGATTTCATAATAAAATAAATTAAAAATAAACTACAATTATAACCCACTTATATTTTATTTTTTCTTCAGAATCAACTTTACTTCACTTGACTCTACTAGTAGAGTTGCCAAATTGGCCCAAGGACCATGGCTCTAGTGCCATGTGGGCTAGAAATGGCATCTGATGCCACTAGTGGCCCAGAAAATGCCCCGGATGCCGTGGACTATCCCCCTCATTTATAAATAAATACCCCACGACCCCTCATGTAAAGAGATCTGAAATTCTTGGATTGGAGCTCAAAGCTCTCATCTTTACTTTGAAGACAACTCTATTTTTCATTCATTCACTTCAGAAATTGAGGATTGAGGATCTGAAGAAGCCTTGAGCGCTCCCTTCGATCCAAATTCCTAAAAGAGGCTAGAATCTTGTGTGTTCATACAAGAAACATCAACCGTTGGCTGAGAATTTAAAGGTCTTTAAGACTTTAACTAGAAAATTCTGGTTTCAAAATTGTAAAGCCACAGTCCAATCAAGTTGTAAACAAAAAATCTGTCAATCTATAAAACCTATCCGATTCGATCCGATCCGCGGATTTGTAACCGATCCAAAGGTAAACGGATTGGTGACGGATTGAAAATCTTGTAATTCCTTAGCAACGGATCGGTGACGGATTTCACCATCAATCGACGGATTCAATCCGATCCGATCTGTTGACATTAAATATAGATGAAAAAATTTAAGGGGTCTAAATATAATTTAAGTTGTCTAAATATGAAATAAGAAAAAAAATTTAAGGGGTCAAATATGAATTTTTTTAGATTGAACGGATTAAACGGACTAATCCGTTCCGATCCGGTCCTCCACGGATCGGATCGTTTTTAACCGCCACGGATTGGTAACGGATTCCAAATCCATCAATCCATAGGTAACAGATTTGGCCCAATCCATACCAATCTGATTCGTGTACACCCCTAGTAAATAAAGCTTTATCCGGTCAATAAAATCCAAATGAAAATTTTCCCTTTGAGCAATCCATTTCTTCTTCTTGAGTTTTCGTGAAAATTTTTCCCTTTTTGTTTTCAAACACCCTCTTATATGGTCCATTATTGAGTTTAACTTGAATAAAATTTAGACCCAGCATCACTATCAAATTAGTCACTTACAAGATAAGAAGATTAGCTTGAAACACCCTCTTAGACCCCGCATCACTATTAAATTAAATACTTCAAACACCCTTTTAGTGTTTTTTTCACTAGCATGCCTTTTCTTTTTTCTTTAATTTCTCTACCATACATGTAATCTGTCTTCTCTGTCTTTTTTCGGTCTTCTGTTTCCTTCTATGAGGGGTTCTTTGAGCTCTTTTTCCCGCTTTTTTTTTCTTTTAATACAATTACTTTAAAGTTAAAAAAAAAAACTTTGAAAACATGAGAACAAAATATTATAAAGATTTCAACTATTTTATAATAATCAATCCCATGGTGGAACAACCTTCAGGGGCTGTATATTTAGATGGTTTCTTGTAGGAATTTTGATTGTATGAGAATTCAACAATTCCTTTTAGAAACTGTTTGTTCCTTTAATGGAATGCCTAGAATTCAAAAAAATAATCAAAGTTTCAAAATTCAAAATTTCAAGCATTTTCAAGTCCGACCAACTAATTGAAATTACAGAATTCTTTAACTTTAGCGTCCTTCCAATAAAACTTCAGGGACCTCAATTCCTTAAAGGTTGGCCCCCACATGCCACAATTTCTAAAGTTGTAACCCACACATTTCCTAAATGTAGCCCCTGTATACCACAATCTCAGAGTGTCCCTTGTTACAATTTCTAGGAGTGCGCCCCACGTCGAAATTCTAAAAGTGGGTTCATGTATAACAATTCACATTTTTTTCAAATACGGACACTACGTAATACAACTTGTAAGGTGAGTCCTATATTATAAAGTCAAGTAGAGTAGTGTTAAAAAGTCAAGTAGAGTAATGTCAAAAAATCACTTATATTTTATTCATACTCTCTCCAATTTTTCCAACAAAAAGTTAAAAAGCAACAATAACTACTCACTAAAAAATAAAAAAATTCCATTTCCCATACCAAAAGTCAACAATATTATATTCCCAACAACTAAAAATAAAATACCATCATAACTCACAACATTTTTTATTCATACTTTTTATTTCACTTCACTCCACTTGATTTTAAAAGTAAAGTGCCAAACTGACTCTAAAGGTTATCCAACATTATAGTTTCTTAAGGTTGGTCGCACCCAGCACAACACTTGCATAATTATCATTTGAGATTCTAAGCTATAAATACCCACACAAAAGAAACTGTAAATTTAAAAATAAAAGAATTATGTAACATTTCAAAACTCTACTGAATTCGAAATTCTCAACACGATCTATGAACATGATTTCGACCAATTCCATTAAAGAAAGAGGCTCCAATGAGAAATAAAATTTGGCGAGTAAACATGAAAGAGAGGATCATGCACCACCTTCTCATGAGTTCCACTCCATTAAGATGGGGTCTCAAGTCAACTCTCAAAAAGTAAAGCAGGCCAGTGGACCAGGTCAAACAATACAGAGACTTAGTTTGTTGACTAGTCAAACAAAAGGAAACAGAGACGAATGCAAGGAAAGGTTATCAGCTTCGAAGTGAGAACAAACGGCAAGAAGAAGTCTAAAGAGCTACAATATATACAAGTACCCATCTCTCCTCTCTCTATTCTCACATCAGCAAATCTCTTTTTCTTTTCATTCTCCACAGCAAGAAGCACAAGGAAGGAAAGATATGAGGAAGTTCGTAGAGATGTTGGATGCTGGTGTGAGAATTGTGGCTCGCTTCCACTCCCACTGTCCTCAGACGGCTCGTTTGTATTACAAGCCACCCACATCTAACGGTAGCGGTAGCGGCAACGGTAACGGCGGCGGCGGCGGTAACCGCAGCAGTGAAAGTATTACCACAAGGAATTGCAGGAGTGGGGGAGTTGATACAGTGGCATGGATTGTTTATTCCATTGTTTTAAGTTAAAGAAAGGGAGAGCTGAATGATTGGAAGGCAATCATAGAAGCCAGTGGTAGAAGCATTATTTTTTCAAAAGATATTTTTTTGTTGGGGCCATGTATCTGTGGCTTTGTCTTCATCCACTGCTTGGTTTATCTTCTAGTGATTGTTATATATATATATATATATATATATATACTTTTTGTAATTACTGAGGATTCTTTTGTCTGATAATTTAAAGAGAGAACTGGTTTTTGGACCAGGTGCATCAATGATAATTCAAGCCTTTATATATGTGTAGTTTCTCTGTGTGGAATTTCACCTCAATCTGACACTCATTAGACTAATGGTGGATTTTAAAAATACGAATAAAAACTAAGTGTTTTTTGTTTTTCTTTTTAGTAGAGGTAGGGACGTGTAGGGATGTCAAACGGGCCGGGTCGGGCTGGCACGACTCGCCTAGATCTCGGCCCGAACGGGCTACGGGCCAGGTTGACACTGCCCATATCATCTGGTGGGCTGTGCCGGAAATTTCCCTGGAATAGCTCGCAATGGACCGTGCCTGGAGGGGGCTGGGCCATGCCGTGCTTGGTGTGCCCTTTTTAATTTATTTTTCGATTAATTTTTACTTATTCGATATTAAAATTAAAAATTAAAACAAGTACGAAGAATGACAAAGATATTTAAGTTGTTCGGTCAAATTCGACCTACTCCACTGAGAAAAGAACCATTTGGATCTTAACTTCTTGAAGGTTTGTAAATATGATTACCTCAAAAACCTTACAATCTTTTTAGAAAATAAAAATATAAAAGAATAAAAAACTTGTATACTTACAAATTACAATGAAGGAAAAGTAAAAAATTAGATGCTGGGGTTAAAATTCAACATGCATGAAACTAGCCTTTAGGCAGGCCAACCGTTGTACAGTGGAAAGGTCAGCCCATCTCGTGTCGTGCCAAAACGGGTCGACTGTGCCACAGTCCTTGGCATAGCACGGTCTGTGCCTGGTGGGTCGTGCCGTTGCGGCCCGGCCCAGCCCATTTGACATCCTTAGGGACATGGAACAATGAGCCGAATGACTCTTACCTCTCAAACTAGTTAACTACACCCTCATGGATAATACTTAGCTGAATGATTCAATTAGGTTTCATTTGGCAAGTCTACTTTAAGTATCTATTTGACTTGAAATAGACTCAAAATAAAATTTTGAGTTCTTGGGACAATTTGCCAAAGTTTTCATGCATGACTGATTGGGTCTACTTTAAGACCTTTACCATTTTTCAAAATGTCTGCTAAAAAATAACATTTTCAAGCAGACAAGAGTGATTGAGGCAATCAAACAGTTTTTTTTTTTCTTATTTTTCCCCTTCATCATTTTTTTAAATATTAGGGGATTTAACGGCAAAAACCCTCCTAAACAGTCTATTATTGCATTCGGCCCAAATAAAAAGGATCAAACAGATTGGGCCCTAAATCCTCGGTTCCCTTTTTTTTTGTCTTTTAGCACTATAGTCGATATCAATGCTCTTGCCCGAACCTTCATTCATCTCTTCCTCTCTCTCTTGTTCTCTCTTGCTTTTTGCAACCGATCTCAAATCACAATCTTTGAGAAGGAGGAAGAATGAAAGAGAAAGCTAGTGGGTGTGTGCGGATGAGATGCACGGAGATGGAGGTGTGTGCAGGGGCTGTGAGGGCGGAGTGCAGCAGTGAAGAAGGGTGAAAAGAGAAAAGAAGAGGAGGAAAGAAAGAGGAAAAAAAAAAGAGAGGGAGAAGGAAGAAAGAAAGGACTTGTGCACTGGCGTGGAGTGCAGTGGGTGGCAAAGGGCAATGCAGGGAGAAAAGAGAATAAGAGGGGGAGAGGGCGAAGGGAGAAAGAAAGAAAGGAAAAAGGAGGAGAGCCATCTCGGTGGGGTATGCAGGTGGGTGTGCGGTGGCCCATCACGGCTCATCTCCTTCATTTCATCTTCACCATCCCAGGATGCAAACGGCAGACCTCTCCCTCCTTCCCCTTTGTCCTCTCCGGCCAGCCAACCCATCGCTCCTTCATCCTTTCCATCTCCCTGCCATTAACCTTCATCTCACCTTATCCATGGCCCTCACGCACGCATCTCCCTTGGGAAGGTTTTTTGGGTAGTAGAAGAGAAATACAGTGGAATCTTGTAAGACATTTGGAGAAGCAATGAGCCACAAATATGTGTTGGGGTAGTTGCCATGAAGGTGTTCGATGAAATGACGAAGAGAAAGGAGAATGAAATTTCATGCTCATTTCTCTTATTTTTCTCATGGAAAGAGGTCTGCTGCTGTTGTAGGGTTTGCCATTAATCCTTGAGTTTGCTCACTAGGAGATATTGAAGGAGAGGAATTAGTGAACATGGGTGGGTTTTCATTCATTGATTTTTGTAATTTTCAAACAGATTTCATGTATATATTTTTTGAAATGTAAGGTCAAGACACAATGAACTTGTAATGTTGTGAATGGTTTCCCCCTATTTGAGATGTTTGAAATGTGTTTGAGATGTCCGAACTCTTGATCTTTTAAAATGTCTACGTGAAGGGCCGAAACCTTCCCCACCAAAACTCTCTACTATGACGTCCAAGGATGAAATTGGTATTAGTTGAATAGGTGGAAGTTGCGAAATGAGTCGGATGAAACTTTCCCCACAAAAACTTTATACTAATGTTTCCCCCATTACTTTCATTTAGTACCCATCTTCATTAATATCTGTAGCATTGTGTTGTATTAACAAACATCTCTTTCATATAGAGAGGATGAACTAGCCAGTATTTGTACCATGGTATCCAGCAGCGATTTAAATAAAGCACTGGACGAGGGACCTTGGTTGGACACCAATCTAATGTATTATTACTATGAGATCATGAGAGAAGGATGTCTAACCGCTTTCATCGCCGACCCAAGCATATGTGTAAGTCTGCGCTAAATTGTCCTATCTTTGAATCTAACAAGCACCTCGATGAGTCATCTTTATTTATTAACCATTTATATTGTGGTGATATTACTATTCGTAGAGTTGGTGACAGGATGTATCTGATGCCAGTGTTGAAGTTGCCTTCGGTAAGCGCGGCCACAGAGTCTGGGAAGTAAGGGAAGTACGGTCACGACATCTCTTACTTCCGTAGCAGAATTGTCATTGAGTTATTCAAGAGAAGTTGGCAAGTGAATGCTAATAGGTTGAATCTTCATGAGTTGTTGAACCTACCGGTTTGATGTAATTTTCTTAGCTGGTTAGTATAAGTTTTGGGAAGATTTTTTGGGTAGTAGACGGAGAGGCCAAACATAGATACTTACTTTCTTTACTTCGTAATTGAAATTGTAGAACTTGTGGGTTATTGTGGAACTTCTATTATTTTAGGCAATTAGATTTATGTTGTGGAACTTCATGTACCATTATTTGAAATTGAATGGTTTGTTAATGTATAGTTGTTAATTGAACGTGTGAATGAAATGTACCAATATATTCAGAACAATGTTAGTACAATGGAATGTACCATTGTTTGGTTTGTTTAACATGACCAATAGTCGATATCAACTATTTAGCTGAAGCCTAAAAAACACAATCATAGTCGATATCGACTATTTAGCTGAAACCTAAAAAACACAGTCATAGTCGATATCGATTATATTGACTATTGTCATAGTCGATATCGACTATTTAGCTGAAATATAAAAAATACAGTCATAGTCAATATCGACTATGTTATAATACTATAACTTACTAAGTGTAGCTCTAGATGGGGTTAGTTAATCATTTTCAATAATAAAAGTGAAAAAAATAAAAATATCAATAACGGGACAATACAAACAATCATTATATTATCATAGATAAGTTCTCAACAACATATAACCCTTCCAAAAATCTCTTCTATGTGGAGATTACATTGTCCAGACGGCTGCATCTTCTATCACATTCACACCAAATATTAACACTAACCAAAGAGGAGTTCACATTAACTCTTGCATCCCCCTTCCAAAAAATGTGTCAGTAAACTGTACACTGTCTAGAACGGTTGCATCTTCTATCACATTAACACCAAATATTAACACCAACCAAAAAAGAGTTCACATTGACTCTTGCATCACCCATCTAAAAAATCCTTCAGTAGACGTTGTACACTGTCCAGACGGCTGCATCTTCTATCACATTAACATCAACCAAAGAGGAGTTCGCATTAACTCTTGCATCCCCCTTCCAAAAAATGCTTCCACCAATTCAACCAATACCAATTTCATTCTTGGACGTCATAGTAGAGAGTTTTGGTGGTGAAGGTTTCGGCCCTTCACTCAGACATTTCAAAAGCTCAAGAGTTCGGATATCTCAAACACATTTCAAACACCTCAACCACATTTCAAGCATCTAAAATAGGGGGAAACCATTCACAACATTACAAGTTCATTGTGCCTTGACTTTATATTTCAAAAATATATACATGAAATCTGTTTGAAAATTACAAAAATTCATGAATGAAAACCTCACCCATGTTCTCTAATTCCTCTCCTCCAATATCTCCTAGTGAGCAAAATCAAGGAATGACAAACCCCACAACAGCAGCAGACTTCTTTCCTATGAGAAAAATAAGAGAAATGAGCGTGAAATTTCATTCTCCTTTCTCTTCGTCATTTCATCGAACACCTTCATGGCAACTACCCCAACACATATTTGTGGCTCATTGTTTCTCCAAATTTCTTATAAGATTCCATTGTATTTCTCTTCTACTGCCCAAAAAACTTTCCCAAGGGAGATGCGTGTGTGAAGGCTACGGATAGGGTGAGATGGAGGTTGATGGCAAGGAGATGGAAAGAATGAAGGAGCGATGGGTTGGCTGGCCGGAGAGGACAAAGAGGAAGGAGGGAGAGGTCTGCCATTTGCATCCTGGGATGGTGAAGATGAGATGAAGGAGATGAGCCGTGATGGGGCACCGCACACCCACCTACATACCCCACCGAGATGGCTCTCCTCTATTTTTTTTTCTTTCTTTCTACATTCGCCCTCTCCCCCTCTTATTCTCCTTTCTCCCTGCATTGCCCTTTGCCACGCCAGTGCACACGTCCTTTCTTTCTTCCTTCTCCCTCTCTTTCTTTATTTTTTTTTTCTTTCCTCCTCTTCTTTTCTCTTTCCCCCTTAATTCACTGCTGCACTCCGCCCTCACAGCCCCTGCGCACACCTCCATCTCTGTGCATCTCATCTGCACACACCCAACAACTTTCTCTTTCCTTCTTTCTCCTTCTCAAAGATTGTGATTTGAGATAAGTTGCAGAGAGCAAGAGAGAACAAGAGAGAGAGGAAGAGATGAATGAAGGTTCAGGAGAGAGAGTCGATATCGACTATAGCGCTAAAAGACAAAAAAAAAAAAAGGGAAACGAGGATTTAGGGCCTAATCCGTCTGATCTTTTTATTGGGGCCAAATGCAATAATATGCTGTTTAGGAGGGTTTTTATCGTTAAATCCCCTACTTTGTATTATATATATGACAATTTTTGCAGATATAACTTGTGTAATATTGCAAGTTTATTTTTATTAATAGAATCAGATATCCCAAGCAATTTATTTATAAAAGGTTCTAATTGAGTTTGATATATTCAAATGGATCTATTTGAACAAGCTCTATTTCAAATGGATAAAACTTGCCAAACAACTCTCTCAAACCAACTACACCCTTACACCCCTGTGAATATATAGCACTTACTCATTTTTTTATAGCTATCGAAGTTATGTAGGCCCTTTAAATATTGATTCAAGAAGTTTGTTACCTTTTCTAATTTAATATATAGGTATATATAAGTATTAGAACTTGGAGGCCTTGAAAAGTGTGCCTGAACAATCATACTGTTTAATTACATTTCATATATACATAAACCTTTCAAACCCCCTCCTCTCATGATCGTCATGGTTTTAGGTGAGCTCACTAGGCCAGGTTGTATAATAGGAATGTCATGGCCATTTTTACAAATAATAAATAGCAGTTTTTAGAAAATAATAAAGGTTATAGTCCTATTAAACAGTTTTACGGAAAAAAAAAAAAACATCAAAACTATGGGTCAATTGTTCTTACATAAATACCAGCTTTCTCTACATTATTTAACCAAACATGCAACACCAACCCTTTTCATGTGCTCTTGTTTTTCCAAAAATCTTAAAATTATCTCATTAATTCGAATTGAGTATTATAAATGCAAGTAAATAAATGTATTTTTATATTTTGTAAGTTATGGATTTATTTTTAAATATTTAAAAAAAATGACTCTCTTCCTTGTCTCCGCATTTACTCATTCTGAGTCAATTTTTTTGCATTCGATGAGTTGAGCCCGACTCACAAGTTTTTTCACTCTTGGGTTAGACGGAGCAAAGCTGGGCTCGCTCATGACAAAACATGTATTGATTGTGGTCACTATGAAGTCTAAAGGTGGGTTTCATGTATCCCAAATGTCCGCATTTTAATTTCTAAATATGGGCCCCACGTAACACAACTTGTAAAGGTGGGTCCTATATTATCACTCTCCCGCTTGGTAATTTTAGTTTTAAAATCAAGTGAAATGAAGTGAAGTAAAGCACAAATCAAAAGGGAATAAAATATAAGTGTATTATGATTGTATTTTATTTTTAGTTATTTGGTATGAAATCTTTTTAACTTTTTTTATAGGAAAGTCGAGTTTCTTTCGTCTTTTAGTCTTTTAGAAGATAAATGTGGTTTTTTTTTTTTTACTTTCTTTTTAAATATGGCGGAAATTTTGAAATAAAGTACTTTTGATGTGACATCTTATTTGAAAAACGGAGGCTTTACTTGACTTTTACTGTTTTACTAAAGTGCCAAACGGGCCCAAGGTTGGCCAACATTATAATTTCTTAAATGTGGGTCCCACATACCGCAATGCATGCATAGTCATCATTAGAGATTTTGAGGTAGAAATTCCAGCACAAAAGAAATAAGAAATTTATAAATGACAGAATTCAATAGCATTTCTAAATTCCACTCACCGCATTTGAAATTCCAAAAATCCAACTGAAGAAAGAGCCTTGATGAAAAGTAAAATTTAGCAAATAGCGAGTAAACGTGAAAGAGAGGATCATGCACCAACTTCTCATGAGTTCCACTCCATTATGATGAAGTCTCAAAAAGCATACAGGCCAGTTGACCAGGTCAAACAATCGATCCAGAGATTTTTCATGTTGACTAGTCAAATCTGATGTCAACAAGAGGAAACTGAGACGAATGCAAGGAAAGGTGAAGCTTCGAAGTGAGAACAAACGGCAAGAAGAAGTCTAAAGAGCTACAATACGAATACCCATCTCTCTTCTCTCTATTCTCACCTCAGCAAATCTCTTTTCTTTTCTTTCTCCACTAGAAGCACAAGGAAGGGAGGATATGAGGAAATTCATAGAGATGTTGGATTCTGGTGTGAGAATTGTGGCTCGCTTCCACTCCACCTGTCCTCAGACGGCTCGATCGTTTGTATTACAAGCCACCCACATCTAACGCTAGCGGTAGCGACAGCGGTAACTGCAGTGGTTGAAGTATTACCACAAGGAATTGCAGGAGTGGGGGAGTTGATACAGTGGCATGGGTTGTTTATCCCATTGTTTTAAGTTAAAGAAAGGGAGAGCTGAATGATTGGAGGGCAATCATAGAAGCCAGTGGTAGAAGAATTCTTTTTTCAAAAGAAATTATTTTGTTGGGGCCATGTATCTGTGGCTTTGTCTTCATCCACTGCTTGGTTTATCTTCTAATGATTGTTATATACAGAATGAAAGGGTGTGTTTTTTTTATATATATACTTTTTGTAATTACTGAGGATTCTTTTTGATGATGCCAAAAAGAGATTCGGACAACACCGGTCGAGTAATGGATAATAAATGTGCAATAATTAAAGAAGAGAGAGATTATAGTGGTTCGGTCAGTATCACCTACGTCCACTTCCTAAGGGCAGAGGTTGCCGGATGATTTATATCTCGAATGTGCAGAGATTACAATGTAGGAGAAAGAAAGTGTGTAGAAGGAAAATATCTTTTGCCTGCCCCTTAAGTGCTGGTGGGGCTCTTCTATTTATAGTTTTCCCCTAACAGATGGGAACGACTTTACAGCAACGTTCACTCTACTTCGATGGAGCCTTCGAACTGTCCTCGATGGACGAGGCAGTTGGGATATTCTCCGCAGGACTTGGTAAAAGCAGGTTAAGGGTTGACTATTTCCGAAGCGACAAGCGTTGCCTTGACGTGGTCAGGCTTTGTAGGTTTGAGTGCGGATCTCAACTGACTCGGATCTTCACAGATTTAGGCCCTGGCTCATTAAAGATTGGGTCACTTGGACCTGACTCATCATTTGCCCCTCAATGACCCGCACCCAAAGAAGCTTTGAAAGGGGGGCATTTCGAAATAGAAGGGTCATCCCAAAAGAAGAAGATGAAACTGCAACTTGCAAGAAAAAATGCCCCAGGCGTTGTCAGGGACCAGGCTTCCGGTGCGAATCGTGCAGTGGAGAAGATCCCCCTGGTCGCCAGTGTGGGAGAAGAGAAAGCAGCGGGAGAAGGGACAAAAGGTGTTGCCCTGGCAGTCGCGGGATGCCCGGCGGTGGGCGCCCCTGCAGCAGTGGGCGAGGGCGCGGGAGCTGAGGTGCGACGCTCGGCAGCGGGCGCCACTGCGGCAGCGGGCGAGGGCGCGGGAGCTGAGGAGCGACGCCCGGCGGCGGGCGCCGCCCAGGTTTGGCACAGAGGCCGGCGGAGGGCGCCGCTGAGGCAGCGAGCGAGGGCGCGACGCCCGGCGGCGCCGCCGCCCAGGTTGGCGCGGAGGCCGCGGTGGGCACCACTGTGGCAGGGGGCGAGGGCCTGACGCCCGGCGGCGGGCGCCGCCCAGGTTGGCGCGGAGGCCGCGACGAGTGCCGCTGCGACAGACGGCGAGGGCGCGGCCGCGGGCGTGGAGGCAGCAGCGCGACGCCCGGCGGCGAGTGTCGCCCAGGGCGAGGCCGCGGGCGTGGGGGGCCTCAACTGTGGGCGCCGCAGCCCCGGTGTTGTGTTTTTCGCCCGAGGTTACGCAGATTAATGTTTTGGGCACCAAGGGGTTTATAAACATATTTCTGGAAGGTCTGGCTCAGGTGAAGGTTTACTGTTTTCCTTTTCTCCAGACTTTCATTTTATATGTGCTATCTCATTTCCTTTGTTCCTCTTTTTCAGGCCTCCACTACATCTGTCTGTTTATTGTCAAGGCCCGATCTCATAGTCAGCTGAAACAGGATAATGAGACTGTGCAAAAGGAGCTTTCTGCTGCTCAAGGAAAGATTACTGTTCTTGAAGCTGCTAGAAGGGCTTCCGAGGTTGATCTTACGGTGGCCCGCGAGAGGACGACCAGGCTTGAGACTGAGCTCTCAGTCGCCCACGAGAGGGCGGCCAAGGCAGACGCTGAGCTTGTGAAGGTCCGCGAGAGGGCTTCGCTCATTGAGGCTGAGCTTTTGAAGGCTCGCGAGAGGGCTTCGTTCATTGAGGCTGAGCTTGTGAAGGCCCGCGGGAGGGCTTCGCTCATTAAGGCTGAGCTTGTGAAGGCCCGCGAGAGGGCTTCGCTCATTGATGCTGAACTTGTGAAGGCCCGGGAGAGGGCTTCGCTCAGTGAGGCTGAGCTTGTGAAGGCCCGCGAAAGGGCTTCGCTCATTGAGGCTGTTGTGAAATTAGAGATGAGGTCGGCACATGAGAGAGCTTCTCAAGCTGAGAAGAAGGCTGCTCTGGCTGAAAGGGACTTAGCGAATGGCCTCGCTGATGCCTTTACTACGACGGGGTCATCTTGTATCTAGAGCAAGAATGTGCCCAACAGCGGCATTGAGAGGAGTGAATATTTGTCAGTCTTTCTGCGGAGCAGGACTGAGTCGGTCTCTGACATGTACCCTCTCTGTCCTGCTTCGCTTGTTGCTTGTATCCTTCTTTTTGTCTCTGTCCCGATCCTTCCCCTTGTCTTCTGTTCTGGAGGATTCCCCGCGCCCAGTCCTTGTGATATCTTCAGCATTCATGTACTTCAGGGCCTTTGCTAGTAACTCTGTCATGCTCTTTAGCGGGCGCTTCATTATTGAGAAGAGGAAGCTCGATGAGCGGAGGCCTCCTAAGAAGGCTGTCATGAACACTTTGTCGTCGGGTTCTTCGACTTGAAGTACCTCCTCGTTAAAACGAGTGAGGTAGCTCCTGAGGCTCTCGTTCTTGTCCTGCTTTATGCTGAGCAGGTGTGTGGCAGGCTTCTGGTGGCGGCGTCCTCCAATGAAGTGTGACACGAAGGACTTGCTCAATTTCCCAAAGGTGGGGATAGAGGCTGAGGGGAGATTGGCAAACCACTGTCGGGCAGAACCCTTCAGTGTGGTCGGGAATGCCCTGCACATAATCGCGTCAGGGATATTATGCAGCTGCATTATAGTTTTGTAAGTCTCCAGGTGGTCCAATGGATCCTTCGTTCCGTCAAAGGTCTCCATGGACGGCATTTTGAATTTTCGAGGGAGTGGGTAGTTCACCACGTCGGGCTTGAACGGTGTGTCCGTTCGCCTGACTAGGTAATCCACTGTCTCTGGTGCTTGCGCCCTCATGGCATTGAAGACATCACCTAACTGATTTTGCATTTCCCTGATCTTCTCCTCCCAGCGATTGGGGGCTTCCCTGGATGGATCAAGGAAATAACTCCCGTCCTCCATGCTCTGATTTTCACTCTCCCCTTCTTGGAAATGAGGATCCTCTCCATTAGAAGAAGAGGGAGGAGGTGGAAGTCCTCCATAATTCGCTCCCCCGGGAGGTAGTTGTCCTCCAAGCTGGGCTCCACCGGGAACTCCATGAGGGGCGCCTTGGGGAACTCCCTGGGGAACTCCTTGAGCGCCGCCCAGAGGATGGGCACCCTGGGGAACTCCCTGGGCGCCGCCCTGAGGATCCCAGTCGGGGAGCTCTTGGAAGTCTCTGGCGCGATGCTCCTTATGGCACTCCTCCAAATTGTGCTCCTCCTTGCCCTGCCAGCATGAGTTGTATGATTTGCTGGTTTTGGGTCATTAACTGCTGCATGGTTTCTAACGTCTGTTGAGGAGTGGGAGGAAGAGCAGGAGCATTCGGGGTAGGATTGATCAGTGGAGGGTTACCCTCGCCCTCTCGTTGGGGGTTATCCTCCGGTCGTCTTGCTGATCTTCTGGTAATCACCATAATTTCTGAAGAAGATGTGTGAAGTGAGAACTTTAGCTTTGTTTTCGTTTCCCACAGACGACGCCAAATTAACTGATGATGCCAAAAAGAGATTCGGACAACACCGGTCGAGTAATGGATAATAAATGTAATAATTAAAGAAGAGAGAGATTATAGTGGTTCGGTCAGTATGACCTACGTCCATTTCCTAAGGGCAGAGGTTGCCGGATGGTTTATATCTCGAATGTGCAGAGATTACAATGTAGGAGAAAGAAAGTGTGTAGAAGGGAAATATCTCTTGCCTGCCCCTCAAGTGCTGGTGGGGCTCTTCTATTTACAGTCTTCCCCTAACAGATGGGGACGACTTTACAGCAACGTTCACTCTACTTCGATGGAGCCTTCGAACTGTCCTCGATGGATGAGGCAGTTGGGATATTCTCCGTAGGACTTGGTAAAAGCAGGTTAAGGGTTGACTATTTCCGAAGCGACAAGCGTTGCCTTGACGTGGTCAGGCTTCGTAGGTTTGAGTCCGAATCTCAACTGACTCGGATCTTCACAAATTTAGGCCCTGGCTCATTAAAGATTGGGTCACTTGGACCTGACTCATCACTTTTGTCTGAGAATTTAAAGAGACAACTGGTTTTTGGACCAGGTGCATCAATGATAATTCAAGCCTTTATATATGTGTACTTTTTCTCTGCGTGGAATTTCGCCTCAATCTGACACTCATTAGACTAATAAAAATAGTAGAATTTAAAAATAAGAAAAAAAAATCACTTTATGTAAGTGTTTTTTAATTTATCATTTTTTATAGATGTAGGGAGATGTAACAATGAGCTGAATGATTCTGATCTCTCAAACTAGTTAACTGCACCCTCATGGATAATTAGCCGGATGAGTCAATTAGGTGTCTTTCGGCAAGTCTACTTTAATTGTCTATTTGACTTGAAATGGACTCAAAATAGATTTTTTAGTTCTTTAGACTATTTGCCAAAGGTTTCATGCATTACTGACTGGCATGGGTCTACTTTAAGACCTTCATCTCTTTTCAAAATGTTTGCTCAAAATAACATTTTCAAATAGACTTGAGCGATTAAGGCATTCAAAAAGCTTTTTTTTTTCCTTCACCATTTTTTACAATATGTAGTAATTTTATTATATGATAATTTTTGCAGATATAACTTGTATAATATGATAAGTTTATTTTTATTAATAGAATCAGATATGGCAAGCAGTTTATTTATATAAGGTTCTGATTGAGTTTAATATATTTCAAACAGACCTATTTGAACTAGCTCTATTTCAAATGGATAAAACTTCCCAAACAACTCTCTCAAACCAACTACACCCTTGTGGATATATAGGCGCACTTATTCAATTTTTTTTATAGCTATCCAAGTTATGTAGGTCCTTTAATTGATTATTCTACAAAGTTGGTACCTTTTCTAATTTAATACTTAATTATTAGAATTTGGACGACCTTAAGGCCTTTGAAAAGTGTGCCTCCAACAATCAAACGGTTTACATTTTATATACAAACCTTTCAAACCCCGTCCTATCATGATTGTCATGGTTCTAACCCAAGTTGTTGCATGATAGGGATGTCATGGCCATTTTGCTAATAATAAATAGGGGATTTTAGAAAATAATAAGGTTATAGTCCCATTAAACAGTTATATGAAAAAGAAACCAAGAAAACTACGGGTCAATTGTTCTTACATAAATACCAGCCTTCTCTACATTCTTTAACCAAACAGCACCAACCCTTTTCATGTGATCTTCTTTTACCAAAAATTTCTTAATTATCTCATTAGTTTGAATTGATTATTATGAATGCAGGTAAATAAATGTATTTTTATGTTTTGTAAGTAACTGATTTATTTTTAAATATTAAATTTTTTTTTTTAAAATATGACTCTTTTTAGCCTCTGCATTGACTCTATCCAAGTCAATTTTTTTGCATTCGATGAGTTGAGCCTGTGTTACAATTAAGTTTTTCAGTCTTGGGTTAGACTGAGCAAAGGTGGGCTCGCACATGTCAAAACTTGTATCTATTGTGATCGCTATGAAGTCTAAAGGTGGGTTTCATGTATGACAAATGTGGGCTCTGCATTTTAATTTCTAAATATGAGCCCCACGTAACACATGCAATTTGTAAAGGTGGGTCCTATATTATAACTCTTAAAGGCTGGCCAACATTATAATTTCTTAAATGTAGGTCCCGCACACCGCAATGCATACATAGTCATCATTTGAGATTCTAAGGTAGAAATTCCACCACAAAAGAAATAAGAAATTTAGAAATAATAGAATCGAGTAACATTTCTAAATTCCACCCACCGCATTTGAAATTCTAAAAATTCCAGTGAAGAAAGAGCTAATGAAAAGTAAATCTTAGCAAAAAGCAAGTAAACGTGAAAGAGAGGATCATGCACCAACTTCTCATGAGCTCCACTCAATAATGATGAGGTCTCAAAAAGTATACAGGCCAGTCGACCAGGTCTAACAATTCCGAGACTTACAATGTTGACTAGTCAAATCTGATGTCAACCAGAGGAAACAGAGACGAATGCAAGGAATGGTGAAGCTTCGAAGTGAGAACAAACAGCAAGAAGAAGTCTAAATAGCTACAATACAAATACCCATCTCTCTTCTCTCTATTCTCACATCAGCAAATCTCTTTTCTTTTCATTCTCCACAACAAGAAGCTCAAGGAAGGGAAGATATAAGGAAAGGAAAATTCTATTTGCACCCATCTTTCTTGGTGAGCACACCCACATATGTATAAATTCTTTCATAGAGGTGGGTGTGCTCAGCACAAATAGTGGGTGCAAATAGAATTTTCCATAAGGAAATTACAGAATTCTTGAACTTTGGCGTCCTTCCAATAAAACTTCAGGGACCTCAATTCCTAAAGGTTGGCCCCACATGCCACAATTTCTAAAGTTGTACCCCACACATTTCCTAAATATAGCCCCATGTGTACCACAATCTAAAAAGTGTCCCATGTTATAATTTCTAGGGGTTTTTACCAAAAAAGTGTTCGTATATTCGAATTGTACGAATTTAACTATAAATACATTCAAATGTCCATTTTAGTGTTCGTACGTTGATTTTGGACGGTTTTACCCCACCCTTATCGAACGATATCGTCTTTTATATCAAACCCTATTTCCATCGAATGCCATTTTCTCTCCTCCTCTCCACGCCTGTCTCTCCATTACCGACCCATCTCACAGCCTCCCCTCTGCATCAAACATCTCCATCGCCCACCTCCATTTTCCGTCATGAGATCCTCCTTGGTCAAGGGAATGAGAAGGTCAAGCAACCCCGTCTCTCCAACCACTCTCCTTCCACGACCATCTCACTCCTTTTCATGGCATCTCTCTCTCAATTACCCTCATTTCCTAACCTTGATGATGCTTCCTTCTTTCTTTATTTTTGAGGATTTCAGGTTGAGATCCGAAATGGGTAGTCTCCAAACGCTTCTCCCCTTGTACAATATTGTTGTATCATCGGCTCGATTGACGTCGTGTCAGGGCGTGGATTCAAGGAGCTCCAGATTGCTATCTCAGGGTACACTTGAAAACCCAGGGGTCTGATTTTTTCGGTCTGAGTTTGTGTTTGCTCATGATAAAAGTCTGGTTTCAGAACAGAAGGTAAAAGAAAAAAAGTTAGTTTACATGTTTCATTTTTTATTTTTATTTTTCTTGTATATTTGATTGATGAACGGAAGTTTTTTGTTCCTCTTTTTTCGGTCTGAGTTTGTGTTTGCTCATGATGTTGTGATGTGTGTGGTGGTTGGTTTTTTTTTAAAAAAAAAAACAGAGGAACGATTGGAATGAAATGGGCTATTTGTTCCCTTTATCGAAATGGTTTATCTACTGTTTTTATGTTTTTAGTTATGTTGTTGGTATCATGCATTTGTTTTATAATGTGTTTCTTGTTCTTATGTTGATTTCAATTTTTAGATGAATGAGTTGGGTTTTAGGTATCTCTTGTTTCTGCTAATGGCTAGTTGGAATGAGACAGAGGAGTTTTGAGGATTTTCTCATCGGTGCTTGGCAAAAATAGTTTATTTATTGGATTTGGTTGCTTTTTATGCCTTTTCTGGTTTATACTTTATGGATTGTAGGAATTTATTCATATGATTGAGAAGTTTTTTTTTTTTTTGTGGTTTTTCTCACTCGCTTGAACATCACATAATCTACATCCCACCAAACTGCCTACTAGCAACAACAACATAGACATATGGATAGTATGGACGATTCTGTTCCAAATTTTTAATATAGAAGTGGAAGGTGACATACATTGGGCATTTGGGCTAGCCCTTGTATAGACGCCATCATTTATATAATTGTACGTGATTGGTTATAGGTGGTGACTTTAGTATTTAATGTTGATTTTTTGTTTAAAGATTCAACTCATCATAGACTGAGAATTAGTTGATGATGTGAATGCCTAACATCTTTTGTGTTACTTTACGTTCTCTTGTTTAAATTTGCCTATTATGGTAATCATGCAGGCATGGAATATACAAATTAATACTAATTTAAGCCTCAGTGAGCCTGTTGGGCAAGTCTATATGCTTTGGTTGCCATTAATGATATGCTTTTTGCTGGAACTTAGGTACCCATTTACATGACATCTAGAATGCATTTTCTTTTTATTCTGCGTTTTACATTCTATTTTCTCTTGGCTTTCTCCTTTCTACAATTCACTTTTCTTTTGCTCCATGTATATCTATACATTATTTTCATATGATCTTCTAATGTAAGATTCATGTAAAAGTCATATGCTTTTTTTTTTTTTTTTTTGTTTTCTTGTTCTTGTTGTTGTTGTTGCAGGATGGCAGCATATTGGCATGGAGATTCAACGTCGCAGGAAACTATTTTGAGCCTGCTGCTTCTCTTGCTGGTCATCATCGTGCTATCGTATCAATGGTTGTTGGAGCTCAGAGCCTTTTTTCCTGCTTCATGGATAATACAATAAGAGTGAGTCGGTTTTATTATAATAATTTTACTGTTCTTGGTATGCCACTCCCAAAAGAAATAGCCTGTAGGTCTATCACAACCCTTAGCTTTCCAAGTTAATGATGCTGCTACCTTCTTCAGGTCTATTCGTAATTATGAGGCACCAATGATTTAGACTTGTCAAGGGTCCAAGTAATGCAGTTAACTGGACTCTCGGTTGTAATTGGTTATGAAATAGAAAGTTGGAGCATAATCATTTTTTTCCCGGATAAACGGGCTCAATATGTATGAGATGTGAACTTTGATTTACATAAAACTAGGAGCATTAGATGGTTTTTTCAGCTAGCACCTGTATAGCCCAAGCTTGTGTATTTTGGCATAATTCAGATAAGTATGACCTTTTCTGTGATGAGGTTGTCGCTCAGAAACGAATTTATTTATCAAACGTGCTAGATGTGTTGGAATATGTGCAATTTGGTATTCTTGGTAATCTCCTTGAGTCTTTTTCATTGTTTAAGTATCTCAATATATAGTCAGGGCCAATCTCGTTGTTGAGAGCGAAAAAAGGAACAAAAAACTCTAAACATTGTAACGATATTGTTATAAAAAACTTTACAGAAAAAGCCGAGACATTTTCCAGAGCGCCCAAAGGTTTGAACCCTCACTTTGAGGGTTTCGACCCTTCTCATACTGCCCTTCCGGAGCCATTTTCCAGAGAGCACAAAGGTTCGAACCTTCAAAGAGAGGGTTCAAACCTTTGGAGCCTGCCCTTTTTGGGCGAAATTTCAGAGAGCCCGATGGTTCGAACCCTGGCTTTTAGGGTTCGAACCTTCTTTTGTTGCCCTCTGAAATCTATTTTCCAGAGATCACAAAGGTTCGATGGTTAAAAGCGAGGGTTCGAACCTTCAAAATTTGCTAATAGCTGTTATAGACATCGGAAAAGCTTGTGGAGGCCTCTTTTGGATCTTTGGGACTTGGCTATCAATACTCAGACAGCCAGTAACTCGAATGCTACTGTGACTTTGATTGAATGTAACCGATACTTGCAGTTAACTTTGGTTGCATTTAACTGCTACTTGCAAAGAACCTTACATTTTACTTGTAATTGAACCTGAATACAGCATGAGATACGGAAACGACATGCAAATGGCTATTTATGTACCAAGGTCCGAATTATTTCACCTATACTATACCTATAGAGATCCAAACTATACCTATTAGGAAAATGCATTTTCGAGCCAAAACCGTAAGCCTTTTTGCATTGTTTATGCACCTCATTATAAAGTCATTGTCATTTTGTTGTAGACAAAAAATGGGCGAAGAACCTATAAATAATTGTAACGATATCGTTATCAAAAAATTTTGGAAACTAGATTTTGAGTGAAGTTGTGAGTTTTTCTTATTATTTATGCATCTCAATTTAAAGTCACCATTATTTTCTTGTTGGACACAAAAAATGGATGAAGAAATTATAAATGATGGTAACGATATCGTTTTCAAAAAATAATGTCGGGCACAAAATTCAAATTCGTATGAGTAGTAATTCAAGTTCATATAATATTAGGCCTATGATTTTACCTTACTATGCTGATTTATCCCCTTTTCTTTTGTTTCCTAGTCATGTTTTTTATGGTTGGTGAGAGATGACATCCAGATTAGTGATATCTAATGCTTTGGTTCATTGCATTAAACAGATTGAAAAACTGAAATGGAAGCAACAAAGGTTTTATTTTCACCACACAAGCCATGTGGTCTTATTTGTACGTAGAGATTTAATCTGAGGCTTGTTTAAGACTTCTACGTCTTGGTTTGACACCAACCTATTTTCTTTTTTCTTTTTTTGAAACTTAGTGATTTCACGGGCAGAAAATATGAATGAGCATAAACGCTTTATATATTTTCACGCCCTAAAACAACTTGGTTCACAGCTTAAAAGGAGAAGAGGCTTATAGCCATGGCTACAAAGGTAAGCCCTACTACAGTCTTGTTTGTGTTGAAGTATACTTGTCAATGGACCTTTCGGTCAACAACATATTTGTCGATGAACTTCTTTTAATTGACTCAGCATATCATTACATTGCATTCCATTCATTTCTTCCCAATCCAAAATGTTTATAGCCCCTCTACAATGTAAATGTTACATTAAATTCATAACACTAAATCTCAGTGTGTACATTCATGTGGAAAAAAGGGAGTATCCTCTCGCACATTTTTGTTCACGAAAACAAGTGCTTTTCAGACTCCGATACTTTGTAGCCATCAAGCTTCCATTGCCTATCATAAATGTGTACGACAATCTTTTGCCTGGTAGTACCATATGCCTGCATCTATGAAGGTCAACGGTCGACACTTAAGCAAGATATCGGCAAATACAATCACGAATATGCCATAGTCACCTCTGCACATTTATAGAAAATTTATCAGACATACATATGGTGATAAATGACATAATCAAAACTGACTCAAACTCATTGTGTTAATGTAATTTGATATTGTAATGTACCCAAAGTAGATGAGATCTTTTCTTCATTTTAAGATCAGGTCAAGATAAAGACTTTTATCAAGTCTTTGTCATTTTAATGTTGGAGAACAAACATGGGCAAAGAACCTATAAATAATTATAACGATATCGTTATGTTTAAATTTTGTAAACTATTCTTTCAATGGAATAGTTTGTCTTTCTTATTGTTTAAGAATCTCAATATAAACTCTCTCTTCTTTTCTTATTGGATACAAAAAATAAATGAAGAAACTATAAATGATGATCACGATATTGTTATCAAGAAATAATGTCGTGCACAAAATTCAAGTTCGTATGAGTAGGAAATCAATTTAGTGTAATGTTAGGCATGTGATTTTACACTACTACACTGATTGACAGTGCTGAATTTTAGAAGTGAAATAGATGATTATAAAGATTATTAGCGATTCAAATTCATTGTTGAAATTAGTGGTATTGATGTCCTAGTGGGTGGCTTGATTTTGTGATACAATCATATTGTTGAAGGAATGGGGATTACCTAATGAGACTAAGGTGTAAGAATATGGAGTAATGGAGGCACAAATAAGATTAGCAGAACTCCTGTCTCTCTCTCTCTCTCTCTGTTTTTTTTCTTTTTTCTATCAATCATTATTGTGCAAGAGTAATAAAACTTTTCCATATAAGATTGTTTACATTTATCAAATGATAATTCCAACCTTAAAAAACAATGATCTGCTTTTATATGGATTTGCATCCCTTCACCATACCTTAAAGTCAAAGAACTAAGATTCACTTGGGCTTTGAACTCTATACCTACTAAATACAAAGAATTTCAGGTATAAATAATATCATCTAGATACACTCATTGTAAATTTTTTCATGGATATATTCTAAGTTGGTTATGCAAGTTGTAAAATTCACAAAGTTGTTGCTGTTCGTATTTCTGTAGGGAACCTATTTGGCTACATTTCTGAAATCTGAGATTTCATTGTTGAAGGAGACTCAGCTGCTGCTATTAAATGGGTCTCCAAAGAGATGGCATATTCATGGAGATCTATGAATGGATTGAAGAGATTAAGATATTTTTGTTCCTTGTTTGGTCAACAAGAAGGCTGATCATTGGCTTTGGAGGGGATCCTTCTATTGTTATAATGAAGCTTTATATTCCCAAGTTGGTAATGTCGTACTAAAAATATCTCCATCTTAACTCTCTTCCTATTTCAGGTACCAAAAGATATATAATGCAAAACCTTGATCATATCAATGATACTATACTATTACAGAATGCAGTTCTGCATATCGTGAAAAAAAAGAAGGCAGAAACATACAAAGTTACAAGAGCTCGAATAGTCAGTGTGAGAACTGAGAAAGATCATCCAGTCCTTGCTCCTTCAAAATAATTTCAAATCAAGTAAGTCAAAAGGTCACCTCCGATGTCAAAGAACATTTTTCTTTAGCAATATATCAGATCTTTTTTTCTTCTTCTTTTTTTCATGTTCATGGCCAAGCCAACTAGATAGTTCAAATAACCATGTCATTCATCTTCGGCTGAGAATTATTGATATGCTTTACCTAGAAATCCAAATCCAAAAAGGACTAATCTCTTTTTCAACTTCCATCTTCCACTGTCAAGGAGATCTAAGCTAACCTCAGTATAGTCTGAATGGAGCACTGGGCACAAACTGTGAATTATATAGGCTGGATGATCATTCCCATCCAATGGTCAACCTCTACTCATTCATGATTCAGCGCAACCACTGCCAAGTACCAACAAAATTTTCTACCATCTTTTTGTGGGCTTCCATTGAATTGCTAAGATTGGTCCAATAGTGAGAACAAAATTTTCTACCATCTATTTGTGGGCTTCCATTGAATTGCTAAGATTGGTCCAAGTGTCCAACAGTGAGAACTTTCTCCTATGAATGACACAATAGAAAGGATAACTGATTCTGAGTGCAGAGCATTCAATGCCTTGATCAGAATACGGCACTCAGTTTATGCATATTATGGTTTTCCTTAATTATGATCTCTTCTACTAGGAACATTTATGCATATTATGGTTTTCCTTAATTATGATCTCTTCTAGTAGGAACATTTTTGATTGTCAAGAACTCCAAAAAAGGAGTTAGTGCCATGTCCTCCAAATTCCCCCAAATCTCCAATTTGATCATGAAAATCCCAAATGCCACCCCATTTTAATTGTGTAAAAAAATGTATTTTTCTTTTTTTTAGCCACCACCTCAAATTCCCCAAAATTTTGAAGTTCCAAGTGCTACTTTGTGCAGAAGCATTTGAGGAACATAATCATAGTAGAATTTGGAATTCCTCCAAACATGAATAAAAAACCATGAATTCCTGTAATTAAACCGGCCCTAAACCATCAAACATGTTCTTTGAATCTCCCCAAACACAATTTCCATAAGACATTTTCCACATTATATCCACAAAAATCCCATTTTGTTCATTTGGGTCATTGCATAATCGACTAACCAAGACCAAACCAAGACAGCCCCTCAAAAACCCAGCCCTTTAACAACTCATGGGGTTTAAAGGAATCAGAAGTTTGAGTTTTATGGAATTTTTCTTCATTGTTTTACAACGTGTGCTTCCCCAAATATACATCTGATTAGACAGATACATATCCAAAGTTGAAGCTTGGGATTGGAGCTACAAAGCAAAGCAAGATTTAATCAAATATGGAGATAGATACCTTGGAGACGATGTCCTCGTAGAGCCCGAGATGGGTCTGGCAGTGCTTGCAACTGTAGATCTTTCCCTCCAGATTTATCAAATAAAGCCTCCCCATATATGCTATCTTCCAATCAAAAAAGCCCCCTCCACTTCTTTCTGTAATCTATGAAAAAGGAAAAAGAGAAGACCGAAGATAGGAAAAGTAGAAGCCTCTCAGTTTCATATAAGATGAAAAGTGATTAAAGATTTTGGAGAGAGAAAAGTGGGAAGATTGGAGAAGGTTGAAAGATGTGAGGAGATAAAATTCCGTTTGCACAAGTCTCCCATTGCTCATCTCCATCAAAGAGAGGAAAAATTTTTGGGAAGAAGAGATAAGGAACGGTATGGGTGAATGATACAAGGATGTAGATGATGATGTCGTTCAAAATAGGGGAGTGTATTATCATCCGAAAACGACGTACGAACACCAAAGTGGGCATTTTCATGTATTTCTGATTAAATCCGCCGTATATAAGTATATGGACACTTTTTAGGTAAAAATCCCATAGTTATTTCTAAATTTTTTCGATAACCTCAGAATAGTTATTTCTAAATTTTTTCGATAACGATATCGTTATGATCCTCTAGAGAATTTTCTTTCATTTTTTGTTGTCCAGCAACGAGATTGACCCTGACTATATATTGAGATACATAAACAATGAAAAAAAACTTGCGGAGGTTATCAAGAATACCAAATTGTAAATATTTTAATAACGAAATTGTTACAGTCCTCTAGAGTTTTCAGTCTCAAATTTGTTATCCGGCAAGTTGATGGCCTGGATTTTAAAATGTGATCTTTAAACAATGGGAAAGACTCATGGATGCTGCTTAGAATGATATGTCAGTATATTCATGTAAAGCAAGAAAAATACAACAGTGTTGACCCTCCTCCTTATAGTTAAGTGATACATAAATGAACTTGGTCTACTGCGCAAGTCAAACAACTCAATTTGCTCTATGAAGTGAAAAGGGGCCGCAAGAAAACTGCACGGGCCCAGACAACCGGCACTGCTTCTTAGAGACATGTCTATGTCTTATAGGAAATATATACATCATTGGAGGCTATTGTGGCAGCATCTGCAATAATAGTACAGCTTGTGGTCAAAACTCAAAGACCCTCCCATCCCCTAAATATGCATAAATTTGTGACAGGTTCCCAATAAAATAACCACCTAAGACTGTTTTGGCTACAACCATATCCCAAAGCTACTGCCGATCAAGAGGCCATATTAGAAGATGATCCGAACATGCTTAACGCTTATAAGTCGGTTCTTTGTAATCCAAAAGGTGCTTGGAAATGTGAAGGATGGCAAGAGTAATTCAACATGCAGGAATTCACACTTTAAAGCATTAGAAATCACACTTGAAAACACTACAGGCATAAGCATTAAAGTTTATAGGAAATTAAATATTAGGTGGACTAGGACATTTTCATATGTACCAAAGCATCCCAAAGAACTGAAATGGTAAACAGATGCTCAACACACACACAATGCATGCAAACGCAACGAAGACAATGAAAAATTAGAACTTTTGTTTCGATCTGCAGCATGTTAAACCCTTGTATGGGAGCAAAATTGTAGAAATTCCAACAGGAATCATCCAGTCCATCCTGAATTGAGGACAACAATTTCCATTGAATCTCACATGGGAAGATCATTGCTTCTCCTTTTTCATAATAAAATATGAAATCAGCTGCACAGTTATGAATAAAAGTCCAACACACACACACACACACAAAGACCCCTCATCAATCAACCTTGAATCCAAGAAATATCAGTCTAAAGAAACAATCACATGGACAAAAGCTCAATTATATAGGACCATAACCGACAAAACCCAAACGTTAGAAGCTTCCATTCTACTGAACCATCACACTGAACATGTCCTGAATGAAAAGTGTAAATATCAGGGTTTCTTTTTATAACTTTTTGTCATGCCCCGAGCCTGAGATTCCGCACATCCCAAGGCGTGACACATGCCCGTGTGGAAATTCGAGTCAAACTCATTGACTCTTGGTTTCCACGTATGGAATTTACCCACAGGATATCAAGTATGAGGTTTATAAATCCATGTATTTGTATTTTTCACCTGTATAAATTTTGTCAAATAGATATCCGTCCATAATTTATCATGTACCATAATATAGAGCATAAGAGTCCATAAGCATTGATTTAAAAGTTCAAGTTTAAGTTCTATAGATATAGAGAGAAGAAGTAAGTTAAGTTAAAGTTTACAATCCCAAAAGTCAAACAAGTTCCTTAATCTACTACAAAATAAGTGGCACTTCCTAGCCACGGTCATGGGTCATTTAACATCCATTCTCATCAAGTAGATGTCTAAAAGACATCATCAGGAGTCCATTCTGCTACGTTATGGAGAGATTCCTCTTCCTCAAGGATCTCCGGGGCAATGGCGTCGATATATTCACCTGTAACGCCAAGTGTAGCACCATTAGACTAAGCTAAGCAAGATAAACATATACGGTCCATATAACATGTATCAAGTGAATAGTCAGACAGATATAAATCATAAGAGATCAAGGAATGATCACTGGGCAGATCAGTGCATGAATTAGCATGAAACATACGAGTCATAGGTAAACAGAACTAGTTGGCACACCCACATAAGCTATATTCTCTCAAGTTAATCATGTAACATGAAAATAAAAATGAGAGCAGAACAGGTCAGAACAGGGCGGTGCTACTATGAGACAGAGGTACCCAGAATTCTCCATCGTAAACCTAGGGTGCCGGTCGACCCTCAGAATAATTTTCCATCTGCAGAGGGCCAGAAATATATACTAAACCCACACTTAGCCGGGTCCGACTTAGATAGGGTCGAAGCTAAGTGATGCCGACTCATAGAGTGCAATGTACAAATAACAGATCAGGTACAGAACAGTGTTAATCAGATATAGGACAGATGCAGGACATATACAGGACATGTCATATAAATAACAAAAATAAGAGTTTACTGGACAAAGCCAGAAATAAATGTAATAAAACAGATGTGTAACAGAAAATATATAACTGAACAGAAGAATGATCAAGTCATACTAGAATACTGGAAACGGAATGCAATGCATGTACATATAGATCATATACGGAGTCAAGATGTAATTTAAGCCAAGCCTACGGTTTTGGGAATACATGTGGTCTTCACCGTCCAACTCGGGGTAGTATTAAGAATTTCAATATTATTGGGCTACAAAGGACCCCTTGGCGCGCGTTACATAATTTGAAAGTCAAATCCCCTAATAGAACACATTTGGCTCGGTTACAATCTGAAGAACACAATGCCCCTTGTGGGTACGGTTACTCAATCCATATCCACAATTAGACAAACCCATTGGTCATGATAAAGTTCGGGGTGCACGTCCTAGAGGTCCATCTATCAGGCCAATTGTCTAGAATAAGCTACGATTCAATATCTATTTTATGGAAACATCCATTTATCACAATTATGTAAAATCCAACATGTATTATTTTCTAAGATTCAAATCAAATAAATTAACTTTTTTTGGGTTATACACATGATGAGCTTTCTAACGGTATGTAGATTTCCAGAAACGGACATACGGTTATAAAGTTATGGTCGTTGGAAATCTACATACTGCAGGCATCAGGTTCGCTCGAGCATTCAGATGGTCGCTCGAGCGGACCCCAGACAGAGAGTTGTCCGCTCGATCGGACCAAAGTTCGCTCGTGTGGACCCTCCCAGAGAGCCCTTCGCTCGAGCGTGCACTCACGCTCACTCGAGCGAATTGTCAAATCTGGGTCCGAAAATCTGTTCTTCCTTTGTTTCTTTCCAGACCATTCAGGGTCTTTTCCCATGATTCAAATCATTATAAAATGATGATATTGAGCTTCTAAAATGCTCATAAAACCAACAATCAATCCCATTATCAAAAACAAGAGAAATCATCTATTAGAAATCCATTTTTATGAGCAAGAAATGGGTATCTACACATGATTGATTATATTCAAGAACCAAACAAGGAAGCATGCATATAATTGTACATATTTAACTTGCCTTGGTGCTTGGAAGCTAACTCTCACACTTAATCCTTCTTAAACTTGAAAATCCCCAAAATGCAACCTCAAAATGCCCTAAAATGGTGAAAAATGAAATGGAATGAAATGAAGAAGATGTATGCACTAATATTTTATGCCTAGAGAAATCAAGAGGAAGTGATTAGAGAAGAAAGAGCTTACCAAATAAGCAAGAAGATGGAAAGATGGGAGGATGCTTGAGTTTAGGAAATGTAATCCTTGACCAAAAAGATGGAGAAGATGAACTGGAGATGCAATCTACTCACATGCAAGGATCCTTTAGCTGGTTTCTTGAGATGAGGAAGGAAGGAATGAAGTAGAAGAGGAGTAGAGAAGAAGAACTCTTAGCTGGAAATGAAGGAAAAGAAGAGGAAATGGCTGAATGGGTTTTAAAACAAGTTTTCCTGCAGTTGCATGCAAACCCACAAAAAGGACTGGAATTTCAAGAAAGGGCTTGGAGTTAATGAAATGGGCTGGAAATGGGTCTAAATGGATCCGAATCGAATGGGCCATAGTATGCAAAAAACAATCCATGAAATGCACTATGCAATGCATTAAAAATTTAAAATTTCTAAATACACATGATGTGAATTAAATCAATCCATTAAAATTACTGCAAGTGCACAATTATCTTATTGAGATAGTGGCAACTACTGGTCGATCCCACAGGGAGCACTACTCAGTTAAAATTTAAATCTGATTTTTTTTAAATCAAATATTAATGAATAATTGAGATCTAAGAAAATCTAGAAGAATTCAGAAACAAACTAATCAAATATATAAAAAAAATTAGATCGGAGCATCCAGAATCTATTAAGCAAGATAATTAATCCATCATGCAATTATTCTACTATTTGTCTTAAAATAACTCAGATCAGAAACAAATCAATGTTTCGGATCCGGAGGATTTGTCTTTTGCAAAAACCAGATTTTAATAAAAGGAATAAGATCAATCTCAACCCTAAGCATAATCTATCAAAATAAGTATAAATCATCAAACTATTTTCATTAGAACTCAAAATAGAGGATGCCTAAGGCATGAAGACAGATCTATTATTCTAATAGAGCATGCATTTAAAAGAGACAAGAAAGTAAATTGAAAAATCACATAGATTAATTTAAAGATCTACTTAGCTTCATCTGTGTGCTCCAATTCAGAAATCTAGCCAGCCATTGAAAAGAACTCCATAAGTAATTTCATTAATAGCACCTCCTTGTACAATGGTCTCTCAGAAATCTCTCTTCTAAAAATCCTAATTTCTGAAACAGGGCTTCAGAATACCCAAAAATAATTCTTAAATTCTATTAATTAGGAAAAAAATGAGAGAGAATAATGGTGGACGTCCAAGGGAGGGAGTGTCTCTGGTATGCTTCCTTTTGGTTCCTATTATAACTCCGGTTATCTTACAGATACATTGAATATGGATACATTCTCTGCAAATTTGATTTATCTTCATTGATAAGGTATATCTCTTATCTTGTTTGAATTTGAATAAGGTGGAAGCTGGAAACCTCGGAAGGCTTGGCTGATCTTTAGATGGAGTCCCACAAGGATGTGCAGCAATTGATTATCAACGGTGTGGATTTAATTACAATCCCGTCTAAAAATGAACATGAAAATATCTAGGCCCGTAACTTTGTCAATTTAGCTCTGATTTGCAATTCTTGGACTCCACGAATATCTACTCTGAATAGGCTTTCCAACGGTAGGTAAATTTCATCGATCCGACGGTTGGATTGAAAGTTATGACCATTTGAAAATGAATTATCCTGAGAAAAACGGGATTAACTTTTGAAATTTGATTTGCAAAGGATTATTTCTCTCCACAACTCTTATTTTCCAAAGGAGATCAAATGTGGAGATTCAAATTCTTCTTATTTTATTCCAATCATAGTTGTACTCTTTGAATTATCCATTAATAATTTTAAATCTGCAACTACTGCGGACCCTGCCATGTAGGACATTTCATCTGCTTGAATAGTGGCCCCTAGGAGAAGTCTTCTATTGTAGTTAGGACTCTTCAATTGACATGATGAGTGGACCCCTCCTTTGATTGATATTCACATGGCTTGTGTGTGGGGTCCACGTGGTGAGTTCTTCTTTTCAAACTTCAATTCCGCAATGCAGGGCCCATGGTGACTATGTGTGCTTGAAAGTGGGTTCCATGACAGAGGCCTGCAATTCTCATTTTCTGCATATTTTAATTCAACACATCAAATATTGAAGAGCCCATATTGAAGCGGGACCCATCCGGACAGAGTCCTACTCCAACTGGGACTCTTCGAAGAAAATTTGCAAAATATTCTAAATTAATACAGAAAATGTATGAAAAGTATGAAAATTCAGATTTCTAGGTGAAAATGCATGAAATGATGGAATTAGATGAAGAATGATGCTATTCACCTAATTAAACCCCTAATTCATTATAAAATGATGCGTAAATGTGTAAACTCATGAACTCAACAACACACAAAACCCAAAACACTCCAAAAGTCATAATTTACCTAGTAAATGGTTAAACCCCACTAATTCTACCTAATCAAGTCCAATCACAATAAAAAAATCCATTAAGCAATTAATCTAAATTAATTAACTCTAAAATGAGATTAAGGCGGGTCGGGATGTTACACTTTTTATACTCTCTCAAAAGTTCAACTCCACAATTTCAACATTTTGGTTTGATAGGTGTACTTGTTTGGTAGGCTATTGCTTCCATTTGAGGAGTCATTTGTAAATGAGTTGATCAATGAAAAAAGAATACAAAATAGAGGTAGCGTTTTAGATTTCTCCATGTCTCGTGTATATTTTTCTGCATATTAAAGTAATAGCCATCTTGTTCATTGAGAGCATAAGTCTTGCCAGACCAGCACCCAAAATATCCACCATATGATTGAATCACAGTGGAAAAAAAAAGGGTTCACAAACAAAGCCGTCGTCCAACTTTGAGGCTCTAAAATGAAGGGCTGGATCTTTCCTGGACCGAAAGACACCTCACTCTTAATATTGCAATGTCTACTTTCCTGGATCTTCTTCTTTTAAAGGAGTTGTCTTGATTTTGATATTCTTCATACTTTTTTCACCTCTCTCTTTTTGGACCAATGTCATGATACGTCTCCAATCATAAGAAAGATCTTATCATGGGCTCTCAAAGCCTACAAAATTTGATGCATTTAGCTTATGGATCACCACTAGTCTGAGATTAGATAGAAGAAGCTGTGGGAAGAAAAAATAATGGATGTGTGGAGATTTTAAATAACAAAAACAAAGCATCTCCGCATAGACTAATCTTAGCGGTTAAATTTTCTAATCTTACACTATAAGAAATCCAAATAAAAGTCACTACTCTACGACATATGGATCACACTCATTACACATTCATACTAAACAATATATGGGGATTTATTGTTAAAAAATAAAGCACATAGTTAGTTTGAATGGCCAAAAAATCACTTTGATTTGATGATGATAATTTCATCATGGGTTGGTTCTGTGTGGGGAGATTTTTAAGGCATCAAGATTACACCAACATCGATAATAAACTGCTATTTAAAGTGCACCCACGTGCCGTCCAAACACACCTCGGCGACAGGATGAGAGCCTTGGCCGAAACCAGCCTGACTTCGGCTATCCAGGCTGACCTCAGCTATGCAAGCTGACGTCGGCTGTGCGCCTGACCCCGACTGAGAGAGTCGGGTCGCCATCCAAGATAAATACCATGGTTGCTTCCCTGCTTTCGCCACGTCATCGGACACGTGGCTGAGTACGGACATGCGCCAATGGGACAGATGGGCCATCACAGCCGTCCACAATCTCCGCCAGATCGCTGACAAGGCGGCATCTAGCAGCTGTAGCCAAATCAGGGCAGAGCCCGAGGATAGATCCAATGGGACCTCAACCGCCAAAGACTTGAGATACGATCAGGCCCAACATGACGTGCATTTAATGTGATGTGGGCTGATCGGACTGGCATTAAATGCTTCGTGGGCTATGATGGACCCGCATTTATTACTTTGTAGGCTAATGAGATCATTCCTATCAAATCTAGGGGCCCACTCCAAGATATCAGGCAGAATCCTCTATAAATAAGAGGACATTCCATAACAAAGGTATGCGTACACACCCTCTCTTGAGCTGTTACTCAGCCTCTCTTCTCCCTCTTCCTCCTCTGTTTAGTTAGTTCATACACTAACTTAGGCATCGGAGAGCCTTGCGCCACTCAGGCCAGGGTCCTCTGACTGTTTGTTCCTCCCCTTTCAGGCTTAAAGGCAGCTGACCTTCATCATATGTTTGGATAAGTCCTACCAGGCACCCCGTAATCTTATGAGTTATAATTTTTGCACTTACAATTGGCGCCGTCTGTGGGGAAGTACTGACCCAATCTTCCTAAGTATCATGCCTCCGAAAGCTAAGAAAGGCGGAGAATCTTCGAGAGCGATGCTGCAGCTGCCGCCACCTCCGGGCCTGTCGCCGGATGCTCCTCCTCAGAGGCAATCCAGGGCAGGGCCTGGCGCAACTGCAGACGAAGAACGTCCGGACACACACCTCTTCGTCCAGATTCCATTCCCAGAGCGAGTCGAGGATTCATCCCCAGGCGAGGAAGTCATGCCTCCCCGACGGAGCGAACGGCGATGGCAGTGTCCTCAGAGGGACAAGTCCGTAGCAGTCAGCAAGTCCCACCATTCGCGTCACTTTGCTGGCAATGGGGATGTCGCGGCTCAGAACATCTCATCCAGGAGCAAGAGAAGTTGATCCGTTAGCTCCAACAGCAGCTAAGAGCCAGAGGAGCGACCTCATTAAGGCAACCTTCTGGACGCCAAGGCGAGAGGAGGGCCATTCAAAGCAGGGCGATCCCTTCCTCCCACGAGGATTTGAGAACTTTTCTGGATGAAAAGCACGGTCGGGCCCACGACTAAGGCTCGAGTAATAGTCGAAGCCATCACGGCCGAGACAGCCAAGCTCACAACCATCACAGTCGAGGCCACTCGAAGAGGAAGTCAGAGACGTTGTCACCAGAGAGGGACGACAAGCAAGAGTGGCTCGGGGGTTTCCCCCTTCATGCGAGAGATCAAAGAGACTCCCCTACCTAAGAAGTTCTCCGTCCCGCGATTCATCCTCTATGACGGAGTCTCAGATCCCGCCGCTCACCTCCGACACTTCTCTCAGAGGATGTCTATTTGGGGGGACAAGGGCCACCTTAACTATAAAATCTTCTCTTCCAACCGGGGTGACCTCCCTTTGAAATGGTTTTGCGCCCTCCCAGAGAAATCTATCGCGAGTTGGAGACAGCTCCAGCTCTCCTTCTTGAAGAAATTTCAAGCCTACATTGTCGTTCCCAAGACCGATGCTGATATACTGGCCCTGAAGATGAAGCAGGGCGAGAACATTACCCAGTTGACCAAGCGATTCTAGGCGACATACAGCCAAATCGAAGTCTCCAAAGACGAAGTGGCAGTTTTCGCTTTCCAGAATACCCTATTACCAGGAAACGAGCTCAGGAAAGACCTGACCGGAGACACTGTAACATCCGTGCCGGCGTTGATGTCCAGGGTGAAGCGCTATATTGCCCGAGAAGAAGATGATATTCGGGCCCGGGAAAGCCACGGCATAGGGCACAAGGGCAAGGGCGACCAGCCTCATAAGAAGGATAAGAAGCCCTTCCGAAGAGAGGAGTCAAACCAAGCTTAGGTTTCGACCACCTCGGCAAAAGCCCCGGCGTCCAAATCTAGGGGCAGCAGGAAGCCCAGGCCTCCCTCCAATTCCTATCAAGTTGTGAATACCATCTTCAAGGAACCGATCCATCAGATCATGAACAAAATCAAGCAGCGACCATACTTCAGCTGGCCTTAGCCTACATAGGGAGATCCCTCCTCCCGAGACCAGAGCAGGTTTTGCGCCTACCACAAGCAAAATGGGCACAAAACCGAAGAGTGTAGGATCCTAAAGTCACACCTGGAGAAGCTCGCCAAGGAAGGCCACCTGAAGGATTACATCAAAATGGGAGATGCTGGCAGCGGCCAGAATCATCAAAGTGGTGACAAGGACCCGGACAGCGATGGATCATAGAAGATCATCAACGTTATCCACCTGGCACACTGAGTGCCCTCCGCTTCCCTAAGGGGCAATGCCCAGGCTCGTGCCGAGGCCAGGCAGGCCTCTCATGGAAAAGAAGTGATGAGGGCCGAACTCGGACCAGCATCAAAGAGAGCATGGCATGAGCGCCCAGCAATCTGTTTTTCGGATAAGGACCTTGAAGGAGTCCAGCTTCCCCATAACGATCCACTTCTCCTCACATTGAAGCTGGCAGTTCATCTGAAATCCTTTATTTCAGCTGCTTTAAAAAGATGGGTCTCTCGGAAGTGGAGTTGCAAGAGGCTCGTACCCCTTTGACTGGGTTCAGCGCGAAGCCGGTCTACCCCAAAGGGAAGGTAATCCTGGAGGCCCGGCTAGGCGAGGCCGCCATGATGACCGATTTCCTTGTGGAAGTCCCTCCATCCCCCTATAACGCTAATATGGGCAAGACCTGGCTCCACAATATGCAGGCCATTCTCTCCACTCTTCACTAAAAGCTCAAATTCCTACTGGAAAACAAAGATGGCATTGTGGACGTGATCACCGTGGAAGGGGACCAGCAGATGGCCAAACAATGCATGATGGCCATAGTTCCTGGAGAGAGGGAGCCCGGGCAGGTACATATGGCGGAACTCGAAAGAGAGCTGGACGAGATCAGCCGAGATCCTGAGAAGAAAAGCATCGAAGATCTAGTCGAAATCAGGATCAATCCGCTCGACCCGGACAGATTCTTCCTGCTCGGTAGCCAGCTTGCCGACCCCGAGAGGGCCGAACTCTCAAAATTCTTGATGTAAAACAGAGATGTCTTCGGCTGGACTCCGAGCGAGATGCCTGGGATCGACCCTGAAGTAATGTGTCACAAGCTGAACGTGGATCCCAACTACAAGCCCGTGATGCAAAAAGCCCGCAGGACAGGTTTGCCGTAGACAGAAGCCGTGGTCGAGGAGGTCGACAGGTTGCTGGAGGCTGAAGCGATCAGAGAGGTCCAGTACCCGGTCTGGTTAGCCAATACGGTGGTCGTTTAGAAGAAAACCGACAAGTGGAGGGTGTGCGTCGATTTCACCGACCTCAACAAAGCTTGCCTGAAGGACAACTTCCCGCTTCCGAAAATTGATCAAATGATCGACGCCACTGCTGGCCATGATAGGATGAGCTTCCCCGATGCTTATCGAGGACACCACCAGATCCCGATGTTTGAGCCGGACGAGGAGAAGACTGCATTCATAACCCCCCGCAACACTTATTGTTACAAGGTAATGCCCTTTGGATTGAAAAATGCGGGCGCAACCTACCAGCGTCTCGTCACGAAGATGTTTCAGGCTCAGCTCGGCAAAACTGTCGAAGTATACATTGACGACATGGTTGTCAAATCCAAGCAGTCTCACGACCATCTGGCGGACTTGGCTCAAGTCTTCATCATCATTAGAGAATTCAGGCTCAAGTTGAATGACTCCAAATGCGATTTCGGCGTTGTCCCCGACAAATTCCTCGGAAGTCTAGTGACACGGAGAGGGATAGAAGCCAATCCGGACCAGATCACGGCAATCTTGGGAGTCCAGAGCCCGACGACTACAAAGGAGGTCCAAAAGCTAACTGGCATGGCCGCCGCACTCAATCGATTCATCAGCAGATCGTCAAATAAGTGCCGGCATTTCTTTCAGCTTTTAAGGAAACACTTAAAATTTTAATAGACCCCTGAGTGCGACCAAGCACTGCAAGCACTCAAAACCTATCTTTCTTCACCACCCATGCTCTCTACCCTAACTCAGGGGGAGACGTTATATTTATATCTAGCGGTCTCAGATCATGCAGTGAGCTCCGTTCTCGTCAGAGAGGATGATAAAATGCAAAAGCCAATTTATTACACGAGCAAGATCCTCCTTGATGCCGAGACCAAATACCTTTTACTTGAGAAGTTCGCGCTGGCACTCGTCAGTGCCTCCCGCAAGCTCTCTCATTATTTTCAGTCCCACACCATTGTGGTTGTTACGGAGCACCCACTCCGGTCAATCTTCAAAAAAGCTGGCTTTTCGGGAAGAATCTCAAAGTGGGCGGTCGAAATGGGGCAGTATGACATCCAATACCAACCCAGGACTGCGATCAAAGCTCAGATTTTGGCTGATTTCATTGTTGAGTTCGTTTCTTCGAGCTCGGCTTCAACCCAGCCCCGCACTGAACTGGGGGGCATAGGGCATGAAAACGAAGTCACCGAGGTCGATGAACTGTCTCAGAGCCAAGCCCTTAACTCGGCATGGAAAGTCTTCGTCGACGACTCATCTACTTCCAAGAGAGCTGGCGCGGGCATAGTCCTCCAATCGCCAGATGGATTGGTCATAGAACAAGCTTTGACCCTGGACTTCAAAGCAACAAACAACGAAGCTGAGTACGTACGAGGCTCTGATTGCGGGACTGAACAGCGCCCGAATCCTCGGAGCCCGACAATTGGTGGTCTTCAGCGATTCACAATTGGTGACTAGCCAGCTAACTGGGGACTACCAAGCCCGGGACGACAGGATGGCGGCCTATCTTGCCCTCGTAAAGAAACTTCTCACTCATTTCCAGACAACCGAAGTTAGGCAGCTCTCCAAGGATACTAACACGCACGCTGGTGCGCTCGTAAACCTGGCCTCCGCTGTCGAAGCAGGAAAGAAAAGAATTGTTGAAGTTGGATCGATACCGAGATCAAGCTTAGAGCTCCATCCATCTCGGCATGTTGTATGCCTTGATCTTGGACCGAGCTGGATGGACCCGATCACTTCCTACCTAAAAAATGCTCAGCTCCCCAAAGACAAAAATGAAGCTCACCAGATCAGACTCAAGACAGCCCGATTTTGGATGTCCCCCGAAGGCAAGCTCTACAGAAAATCCTTCACCTGTCCCTACCTCCAATGCGTTCAGCCGAGCAAGGTTGACGACTTTTTATACGAAATTCACGAAGGGATTTGCGGAAGCCACATCGGAGGACGATCACTAGCATACCAAGCTATTAGCCAAGGTTACTGGTGGCCGTATATGCAGAAGGACGCGCAGATATACGCCAGAAAGTGTGAAAAGTGCCAGAAGTTCTCTCATTCCCTTCATCAACCAGCGTAGGACTTGAGCCCCCTCTCCAGCCTGTGGCCCTTCGCCCAATGGGGGCTGGAAATTATGGGACCTCTCCACCGGGCTCCAGGGAACAGGAGATGGTTGATAGTTACCACGGACCATTTCACAAAGTGGGTAGAAGTTGAACCGCTGTCCTCCATCACTGAGAGGGATTCCAAGAATTTCGTGTGGAAGAATATCATTACAAGGTTCGGCATCCCTAGGACTCTGATCTCGGGGAACGGGACTCAGTTCGACTCCAACTTCTTTAGAAGCTTCTGTCAAAGGCATGGCATCAGAAACCACTACTCCACCCCGGCGTACCCGCAGAGCAATGGTCAGGCCGAGATTTCTAACAAAGTAATGCTTGACGGCCTGAAAAAGCGACTACACCGAGCAAAGGGAAGATGGGTAGAAGAGCTTCCTAGCATTCTATGGGCGTACAGGACAACCCCGAGGCGTTCTACTTCGGCAACACCTTTCTCTTTGGCCTATGGGATGGAAGCAATCATTCCCCTAGAGATTGGCCTCCCTACCCTGAGATCAGAACTTGTTGATCAAGGCCGAAATGAGATGAACCTGATGATGGAACTGGATCTGACCGACCAGCGCCGAAAAGTAGCGGCCATACGACTGGCCGACTACCAGCAACGGCTAGCCAGAGCGTACAATGAAAGAGTCAAGATAGGAGCTTCTCGGTAGGGGAGCTGGTCCTAAAGAAGACTCTCCCGGCTGACAGAGATCCGAACGAAGGCAAACTAGCTCCAAACTGGCATGGCCCGTTTAGGGTGGTTTTGGTAGCAGGGCGATCTTCTTACAAACTCGAGGACTTGGAGGGTAGGCGGTTGCCGAGACCATGGAATGCAACCCACCTCAAAAAGTCTTTTTCTAGAGAAGTAATGAAAATTTCATGATTAATAAAAGCAGCCTTTTCCCTGTCATCAATTTATGCCAACATTTCGGAGTTCGGCAGCAGCAGATATCAGGGACTGACTTAGGGTTCATACACCCAGTCGCTCTCAAAACTCGGGTTCATACACCCTGAGACTGACCTCGGGTTTATACACCCAGGCTTCTCAAAATTTTTGGTTCACGCACCCAGGGACTGTGTTGACACTAAAAATGTCACTTTGCCTCTTCAAGATCCAAAGAGCTACATGAAGTCGCAACCTGCCATAAATAGGCAATGCTGCTTCCAAAAATCAAATCTTGTCAGAATCAAACAAAAACTGCAAGATTCTTCAAGACAACCAAAAGAGGAGTACACAAGAAGTTTCGGGCCATTTCAAAATCATTTGGCCTAACTTCGCTTCTCAGACAGCCGAAAAGGAGCTCTCGGCGGTAAAAGCATCGGAGACGCCAAATCTTCGATCAGGGCCGATGGATAGTCTCAAAATACTTCCAAAAGGCTCCACGTCAAGTTCCGAGTCAAACCGACAACGTTTGACCCTACATCAACCCTCGAACAGCTAAATCAAGCCTCTCGGCGGCGAGAACCACCGAGGCCATTACTCATCAGATAGAGCACATGGACGGCTTCAAAATGCTTATAAAGGGTTACACGTCAAATTTTAGGTCATTTCCACAACATCTGACCATAGTTTGACGCTCGGAAGCCAAATCAGGCCTCTCGGCGGCAAAGCTCTCCGGGACCATGGTTTCCAAGACAGAGCCTATGGATCATCTTAAAATGACTCCAATAGGTTCCCTGTCAAATTTCAAGTCAATCGGACATCGATTGACCGCACATCAAACCGCGACATCTTCATCGCGATAAAAAGTAAGTCTACTGGTGATAGGACCCCAAACGGATTCAAAACTCAAACAAAAGCCTATGGTTGGTCTTATTTATTGCTCAGGAGGCTTCACACCAAATTTCAGGTCATTCCGACATCGTTTGACCCAGTTTCAGCTTCTGACGGAAAATCGGCAGCTCTGCGCGACAAAGTCTTCGGCTTTCTCAGGAAATTGGAAACTTTGCAAAATAAAATGCAAGGATTCTCATCAGGTTTCCTACAAAGAAATTAGGCCAATAAATGGTCAAAATGTCAAGGAAAAGTACAGAAGAAAAAAGAATCGAAAAACAGCAAAAACGGACGCAAAACGGGACACGAAAGGGGGAAAACCCCCCCAGGGTCGCAGACCCCTGCGACCCTGGGCCAGGGTCGCCGGCGACCTTGGAACCCGGGGTCGCCGGGAAGGCCCCGGAAACCCCGGTTTTCGCCGTTTTTTTCGCGATTCGAAGAGCCCAGCCTCTGGTACTTTCCAAAATTCATGCTTTTGAGACACCAAGTCCTCTGACATCCGTCCAAAACACGGGTCAATCATCAAGAGTATCGAAAACAATATTGATTGCCACCCGGTCAACCAAAAAAAAGTGTGCTTTCTACCCGACCGATCGAGAAATCGACAGGACAGATGGCACCGACCCGCTGTTGGCAACAAACACCTGAAATTACATGATCATCTGATGTCGATCTACATGAAGATCCATCGATGATCATCGACAGAAGAATCCCAAAAGACGTGGCACGGCCCGCGACTCTTCAGCTGCTCGGCGACCACTTAATGCGATTAATTGACTAACTTTATTACAGTCATTAATCCATTTCTTTGGACTGCCCAATCAGAAGCAAGCATTCGGGAGTTACAAGTCAAGAGATTCATGGCATTTAACCCATGAAACTCCTCCCATCATGGCGATTAAAGGCGATTAAATGCCCTCAATCTCCTCCGGCCAATCAGAAGTCAAGAAAAAGGAGTTACAAAATAAACAATTCAATTTTGTAACTCCTCCCATTATGCGGCTTAATGACAATAAAAGCCCATAAACCCACCTAAAAGGCTACCTAAAAGCCTATAAATAGGAGGGCTCTCCAAGAAGAAAGAAGATCAGAAACATCAGAGAAAAAAGCACAAACACACAGACAGAAATCCAGAGAAAGGAAAAAGAGAGAAAACTCCGCGGAAGTTCTACACCGGCCACCGCAACAAGGTGACAAAAGTCCCTTGGGGGGTACCCCCCCCCCAAGGTCCTTGCCTTCTCCTCCTGCCTCTAATGACTTAGATGTGGCTTTTCAGCCCGTCTACTCGGCTTTTTATTGGATATAGGACCTCCTTTTGGTATTTGTCTTCTAAAAATCTGAGGTTATAGCCAAGCCAAGCGAATCAATAGCATCCTCTGTTCTCATCTGCATGGATGATGGCGAAGCCCACATATGGCTTGCGACCGTCAATCTAAACGGGTCCCCCACAATCTCCTGAGAAGTTAGATCCTCCTTTTCTTGCTTTTCATTGTAGTTTGTATTTTTTTAAAAGAGACAAAAATCACAATTCTTGTCTTTCATTGTTGATAAGGATTGTAAATCGGCTATAAACGCCAAAATCGGCTATAAATGCCAAAAAAATCGCCTTTCACGGCAAATCAAGAAAATGTCTCTTTTCTTAAATATATGTGCAATGGAAAACTTGAAAGAAGTTGATTTCCTTTTTACTTGCGAAGGTTGATCTCCGGATCACCACTTGCAATTCCAAGTAAAAATAGAAAATCTGGCACACCCACAAAAAAGAAATGTTGATGCACGCCCCTTGCCCCCCGGTTACGAAAGGGTCGGAACCAAACGGACTCCCACGTCCGCCGACCTCGGTAGGAACCCGAGCATTCGGGGCGCGGTCCATCAAGCTGGCTCAACCCGGTGGGACTCGTTTATTTGAGAACACGATGCTAGAAATGAAATATTTGCATATCATATATTTTGCTCTATGCTTATATTTCTTTTCTCGATTCCTTGGCTACTTTATAATTGGTGGCCTATGTTGAATTCCGCATCTAAAAAAACAAATGAGATGAGATTTTTTGTTTGGAAATTTCTAATTCTTTGAATTTATTTCCACTCTTTCTCTTTTTCAAAAAAAAAATTTTAAACAAAAAAAACAAAAAAAAATCAGATTTTTCATTTTTGGATTCAAAATTGAGAAACTTTGATCCTCTCCCTTCTGGGCACTGGCGCTCACGGAAATCGTTGAGACCGTGTTCGGATCGGGGATTGGGCCATTGTTTCTCTTCGTTGAGTTCATTAAAAATCTAAAAAAAAAAAAAATGAGATGAGATTTTTGTTTGGAAATTTCTAATTCTTTGAATTTATTTCCACTCTTTCTCTTTTCAAAAAAAAAAAAAAATTAAATTTTTCAGTTTGGATTCAAAATTGGGAAACTTTGATCCTCTCCCTTCTGGGCACTGGCGCTCACGGAAATCGTTGAGACCGTGTTCGGATCGGGGATTGGGCCATTGTTTCTCTTCGATGAGTTCATTAAAATAAAAAAAAAATATATATATATACATATATAAAAATAAAAAAAGACATAGACCACTAAGGTTAAACCAACTGTGTTCTTTGATCATGGTTGATTCAAAGAAAAGCCTTGTCCAGAGTGTGGAGACAGCTTGACTGTTCTAGGCAAGGATCCTCCAAACGGGTTCATTAAGTAATCCTACCCTTACCTGGGGGCAATTCTATCAATCAAGATTTCATAAGACCGGGTTAGGAGGCCTATGTGTACTCTCTCGTCTTTTAAATAAAAAAAATAAATTTTAAAAAAAAAAAAAAATTTTAAAATAAAAAATAAAAAATAAATTTTTTTTTTCAAAAAAAAATCTTAAAAAAAATAATAAAAAATAATAAAAAAAAATAAAAAAAAAAGATTTAAAAAAAAAAAATCTTCAAAATCTTCAAAAAAAAAAAAAAAAAACTTCCGTCATTTTGGGTTTAGATTGGAGAAATCTTGGTCTTCTCCTTTCTGAGCACTGGCGCTCACGGAAATCGTTGAGACCGTGTTCAGATTGGAATGCCTTTTGCTCTCTTTGATGAACCCGATATTGACTTTTCAAAAAAAAAAAACTCGTCATCTTTAGATTCAGATCCGAGAAATTATGGTTCATTTCTTTCTGAGCACTGGCGCTCGCGAAAATCGCTGAGCCCGTGTTCAGATCGGAATACCATCTGCTCTCTTTGATGAATCCAATCTTGACCTTTCAAAACAGAGAATCTCATCTCATGGATGCGGTCTCAAAACATTTGTGTCTAGCGGTACTAGTACGCCCTTTCAGGGTCTACTGTATTGCGACCGGCACATCTGTAACTCCAACTTTATATTCTTCTTACCTCGAGCAAGCTCTGCTTCTCGATAAGTCGAATTTAAGTTCACAATTGCTTCTAGCAGTCACTGGGATGCCCATTCCGGGCTTACCATACCTGCGATCAGAACAATTGTACCTTCTATGGCATTTTGCCTTCCTCATATTGCCTGGGTCATCTACCTCGGGCAATTTGAAAAGACAAAATCATAGAACTTCCCATTTATGATCATTATATTCTTGTGATTACTAATGGATATGGTCTTGTTTCAGAAATTTTCGAAAACTAACAATGGCAGCTTCACTAACCATTACTTTCGATGAAAACAAGCACCAACTCATGCTTCAACAGAAGCAAACCACGCGCACCTACAAGCGCCCAATCAGCTGCCGAAGTGTCAACTCCCTCGGCAACTCTCTAAACTCCGGGTCGACCTTGACTCCCCGGACTATCGTCTTTGGAACGCTGGGACCATACCCACTTCCTGAGGAACAAACTGCTCCCTCCAAGAAGCAGAAACTCGCCTCTCAACGTATCACTACCGTGACACCAAAGGCGAGCACCAGAAGGCCTGAAGCCCGTGGCAGCCCCACGAAGCCTCAACCTGCAACAACCAGGTCTACCCCAAGACTTGGTCCCCAAGACCTTCACCAAAACAGAGAAGGTCCCAGACATCCACTAAGCCAGCATTCCTGGCCCCACTCAAGGAGAACCAGCTCTATCCTCTTGCCTACATGAAAGAGGAGAGACCCATCTCCAACCTGACTTCCAAGTCAACCCAGCATGAGCCGGCTTGTTCCTACAAGCCCAAAATCAAGTCGTGCATCACAAGGCCATCACAAGCACCTGCTAAGGCCTACAAATCTGCAGTTCGACCCTTCATCTCTACAGGGGCCGAACTTCAAAAATTCAAAGCTTCGCTGCAACTGGCGAAGGATAGGGTTCGCATCCTGTCCTTGCCCAGCTACAAAGACGACAGGCTCGGCTGCTGCGCCCGAGGGAGCACATCCTTCATCGTCAAAGCCCAGTCAGAGCTGACCGAAGCTCAAATTGCTCGTCGTATACGCCGCCGCGCGTCGTACTGACAAAAGAGACTAGAGAAGCAAAGGACCCAGCCTCCCACACTTCAAGTCTCTCCTAAATGGGTCGAAAAAGAAAGACCCAACCAAGTTGCTGCCGTCAATATGGTTGGAAAAACCAGAAGGCGCCAAAAATCAACAACAAAAATCCATGTCCGACGTCCGATGACCCGCAGCGTCTCCAGGACAAGAAGACATTCAGAAGAATCCCCTGCTCCTTCAAGCAAAGGACAGCAGAGTGATCCTTCCTCAAGCTCCTCTTCAAAAAGAATGAGCCCCAGCTCAGTCACCAGGACAGTTTCTTCGTTCGAGTCACGAAGGATGAATGTCTTGGCTACAAATTCTGAGCCACCACCCCGCAATCCACCTCCAGAAGATGCGATCACCCGCATCCAGCAGTTGGAACAGGGCCAGCAGAGGATTGAAACTCTGATGGAAAACCTTCTCCTCGCCTTCCAAAATCAGGCGAACAATGAACCTCCTCCGAATCATCAAGACGACGAGGTAAATAGAGAAGAAAATGAGTCACCGCGCCCTTACCAAAAAGGACGTAGACGGTATCCTCGCCAAAGCAAAAGAAGAGGATATACTCAAGGAGCATGGGATCAAGCCACCATATCCCTTATGGATGGACTCGGTCCCGTTCCCCACCAAATTCAAGCATCCTACTCTCCAAACATATACGGGGAAAGGATCAGCCAGACAGCACGTCATCCACTTCAAGATCCTGACGGGAGCTATCGCGGATCAAGACGCACTCAAGATCCGCCTCTTTGCAAGCACCCTAAAAGGTACGGCCTTCGATTGGTACTCCACTCTGCCGGAGGACTCAATCCAAAAGTGGGCCATGCTAGAGACACGCTTCCTGACTCACTTCAAAGGTGAAGATCATCCCGCTACTATGGCTCAGCTGTGCAGCCTAAAACAGGGGGAGAATGAGTCAACATATGACTTCATTCACAAGTGGAAAGCAATGGCATACAAATGTTCTGATGTATTGCCACAAGCATCGTTAGTCGACATCTGCCGAAACAACATGAGAGCCAGAATCCGCTCCATGATCATCGGCAACAAATCAAAAAACCTGGGAGAACTCCTAGAAGCTTCCATGGAAGCTGAAACGGTGATTAAAGACCTCAACAGTCAGAAATCATCAAGAAAAGAGCCAACCGCCATTGCAACCTCTAAACCAAAGAAGAAAGAGGTCCTCAATGTGCAGACCAAGTCAGCTCCTCAGCCACCAAAGAAAGCTGAAAACAAAGCTGTTGGTAAGAGACCTGAACTCTCTGATGCCTTCAAAGAATGAGTAGAGAAGAAATACCCGTTTGGTGAAGATGTTGATGAAATCTTCGGGGCTTTTGTGGCGAATGGCAAGCTCACCTTGCCTGAACCAAAAAGACCGGGTGATGTTGGCAAAACCAACGATCCTCGGTACTGTCCATATCACCAGATGATCTCGCATCCTCTCAATCAATGCTTCGTTGTGAGAGAGAAAATAAATGAGATGTGGAAAAACGGAGTCATCACCTTTGACAAAAACTATGGGTCTGCCTCCGTCAACATGGTGACATGTGGACAAACATCAAAATCACCGAAAAAGAAGATCACTACTTCCTTCAAGGTGATAAACTCAATCGAAGCGTCCGAGGAACTGGTTCCTTACCCGACACCAGACGGACAACCGATATGGGTACATCCCGATCTCCTGGAAGATGAAAATTGGGAGGTCGTGAAAACAAAGCCTACAGCTCAACAGCGAAGGCAGGCTAGGAAACATCTCCTCAAGCTCAAACGGCAAGAGAAGACCCAGCCAAAACTAGAGGTCAAAGAAAAGGCAGAGGCTTCCTCTACCGCTTCACTGGAGGTAACAAAAACATCCCTTCCAGAGACTTCAAAGGGGGTAAGGAAATTCACTCTCAGTAATTTCATGCCACCTCAATTTAAAGAAGCCATACAGGAGGCATCATACTCTTGCAATTCGGTAGTTGGATTCTCCATTGATGGATACGAGTCCAGCGACACCGATGATGGATTCGAATCCAACTACACAGATGAGTGGGAAGAGTCCCTTGAAACAGGAGAATATCTCTCCGATGAGGAATGGGTTCCTGAGACTCATCTTATGCCAGTAATCTGGTATAACCCCCTACAGCCACAAGGATCCTGGTATGATGATGAAGAAGACCAAGAAGCTGTACAAGAAAATGCTGCTGACCCAGCACCTCTCATTACTCCAGTGGAAATCAACAATGTTGAGCCACAAAGAGATGATGAAGAAGAAGATCCGGCTCCCATGCCTGATCTTGAAGAATATGCAAGGATCTTGCAAGCGACTCGCTCTAGAACAAGAGCAAGAACGCGTCAACGAGCCTCCTCGCAATCCAGAGCCTGAAGTCCCTGAAGACCACCAGGTACATCCTCCCTTAACTCCTAAAAATGGAGAAAATTGCTGGATAGACGATCCTCTCACATCCGAGGATGAGTCTGACTCCGATCAGGCAACGTCTCCCGTCAGAGCTTCCTGTAATGTGATAATTCGGGATTATAGCTCTTCCGAAGCATCGTCTAATGAGAGCACTTACACTCCGGCTTCGCAAACACAAACTGCGAATGAATCCATTGAAATGCTTCTTCGGCGTCTCGTCGGGTAAATTCCTCGGATTCTTAGTTCGGAAAGCTGGAATAGAGCTTGACCCCATAAAAGTCAAAGCCATTCTAGAAATTCCCTCTCCAAGAACCTTGAGAGAACTCAAAGGGCTTCAAGGGAGATTGGCCTACATCAGACGGTTCATCTCCAATCTTTCGGGGAAATGCCGTCCATTCTCCCGATTGATGAAAAAGGGTGTAAACTTTGTCTGGGATGCTGACTGTGAAGCTGCTTTCCAAGACATCAAGTCATACCTGACAAAACCTCCAGTGTTAGCTGCTCCTACCACTGGAAAACCATTCATCTTGTACACAAGAGCCCTTGATCACTCTCTGGGAGCTCTGCTTGCGCAAGAAAATGATCAAAGAAAAGAAGCTGCTCTATATTACCTCAGCCGCATGCTAGTAGGTGCAGAGCATCGCTACTCTCCAGTCGAAAAAGAATGTCTTGCAGTGATGTTCGCCTGTACAAAAGCTGCGTCACTACTTGCTTTCCAACACAGTCTACCTGGTCTCGAGGGTCAACCTCTTGAAGGTCCTTGTCACAAAGGCAGGTTCTCTCAATGCTCGACTGGCAAAATGGTCCATCCTTCTGTCACACATTTGATATTAGGTATGTACCACAAAAAGCAATCAAAGGGCAAGCTCTAGCGGACTTCCTCGCAGAGCATCCATTGCCTAAAGATTCTCCACTCAGAGATGATCTCCCAGACGAACCAGTCTACAATGTGGAGACTTTCTCACAAAGTGCCTCCTGGGACATGTACTTTGACGGTGCAACCAGGACAAATGAAAAAAGACAGCTGATCTCGGGAGTTGGCATCCTCTTTGTTAGCCCCGACAAATACATGATTCCACACGCTTTCTCGCTACTGGAACCATGCATAAACAATGCAGCTGAATATCAAGCTCTGATCTTAGGATTAGAACTCGCCATCGAATCCGGTATCACCATGCTGGAAGTCTTTGGAGACTCTCAACTGATCGTCAACCAGATGAATCAGAAATTTGAAGTCAGGAAGCCAGATTTGTTGCCCTACTACAACAAGGCACAATCACTTCTGCAAAAGTTTGACATCTGTCACATCACCCACATTCGTAGAGGTGAAAACATACGTGCAGATGCCCTAGCCGGACTTGCCGCATCCATGGCAATCCAGGAAGGGGAAAACATGCAAATCACAGTGTGCGAAAGGAGAATCCTTCCTCCTCTTAACACACACCAAGCAGTTGCTGAATGCCACCAAGTGGTCGGAAGTCGGATTTCAATCCTTCAAACTTCAATTGGCGACTGGAGGGATCCGTTCATTGATTACATTATGTTCGGAATCCTACCTGAAGATCCAAAAGAACGGGTAAGCATCCAAAGGCGAACCCCAAGCTTTCATTGGATATTCCTTCAAAAATCCTTTACAGGAAATCCTTCAACGGAGTACTTCTACGCTGCTTGTCACAACAAGAGGCTGAAGAAACACTCAAAGAAGTTCATGCTGGTCTTTGTGGAGCTCATCAGGCTGGACCTAAACTCTATGATCAGATAAAAAGGTTAGGATATTACTGGCCTACCATGGTAGCTGACGCAATGCAATTTGCTAAGCGCTGCCAACAATGCCAAGTTCATGGAGATTACATTCACATGCCTCCAGAATGGCTGCATCCTACAGCGATCTCATGGCCTTTCGAAGCCTGGGGTATGGACATTATAGGTCCCATTTCTCCCCCTTCAAGCAAAGGTCATCGCTTCATCTTCGCCGCTACGGATTACTTCTCCAAGTGGTCAGAAGCATTTGCGTTTAACGAAATGAAGACCTCATCAGTCCTTCAGTTCCTGCGCACCAACATCATTTGTCGTTTCGGCATACCCAAAAGATTCGTCCATGATAACGGACCACAGTTCCGGGATCATCGATTCTACAGGTTCTGCGACAAATACAAAATCCAAAGCTGTCCTTCGACTCCATACAATCCGGCAGCAAACGGGTTAGCAGAAGCTTTCAACAAGAAACTCTGCACAATCCTCAAAAAAATGGTCTCTAATCACAAAAGAGACTGGAGCGACAAAATGTCTGAAGCTTTGTGGGCCTATCGAACCACCGTTCGAGGACCAACCCATAGCACACCATTCTCCTTGGTCTATGGATGCGAAGCTGTCGTGCCCTTGGAAGTACAAATTCCTTCCTTGAGGGTATCCTTGCAAAATGACATGACTCAAGAAAGCAATGTCAAATTACGGCTCCATGAGCTGGACAATCTCGATGAGAGACGGCTCGAAGCTCAACAAAGCATTGAACTTTACCAAGCACGCATGGCAGGATCTTTCGATAAAAAGGTCAGGCAACGCGCCTACAAAAAGAATGACTTGGTTCTTGCGGTAAAAAGACCAATGGTCTTCGCTCACAAGTCCAAAGGCAAATTTGAGCCGAAATGGGAGGGACCCTACGTCATCGAAAAAGTTTTCTCCAATGGCGCATACGCACTCCTAAACATGGAAGGTGACAGATGTATGCTGCCCATCAACGGCAAGTTCTTAAAGCAGTACTACCCTTGAAGACTTACCCAACTGGGTAAGAGCAATGCTGTACGGCCAAAACCGGTTTCCAGGTACACGCTCGCTAAACCCACCCTTTTTTAGAATTTTCAGATCAAATAGTTGAAATTTCTAGAAATCTAAAACAATGCTTACTTTCATCGTTTCATTGTTCAAAAAAAATATATATTCCAAGTTTAGGAACCTTTCCCTAACTTGACCAAAATTTTCAACCTTGAACCCAAAAATTCATGGTTTGAAACAAAAATCCGGATTCAGGGATTCCACTCTAGTCCACCCTGCCTTTGTACCGCCACAAATGGTTTTTAGGTCAAAATTTATGACCCTCGTGTCTTTAAACAAAAAAAAAAGGTTTTTCAAAAACCGCGAGGAAGCGACGCTTAGTCGATACTCGCACAAATCGGAAGCAAGCGAACCACGTTCGACACTTCCAAAATCGCAGGGGAAGCGACATTTCGTCGATACTTGCAAAATCCAAAACCGTGGAAACGCAACATTTCAGTTGATATCCACAACCCAAATTTCAAAGGTTCGAAAAAACCTTAAAAAAACTGTGGAGACGCAACATTTCAGTTGATATCCATAACCCAAAGGTTCGAGAAAACCATAAATTTCAAAAATCGTGGGGAAACGACATCAAGTCAGTACCCGCAAAACCAAAATTTTTGAAAAGCAAGGATGCGACATTCCATCGATACTTACACCCAAATCCGCGAGGATGCGACATTCCATCGATACTCACAACCAAATGAGCAAGGATGCGACATTCCATCGATACTTGCAAGAACATTCAGCAGGGAGGCGACTTTTAGTCGATACTTGCATTTTTTTGAAAACCAAACCGGCTATAAATGCCATCAAAACAGGCTATAAATGCCACAAACCGGGCTATCAAAACAGGCTATAAATGCCACAAACCGGCTATCAATGCCACCAAAACAAAACCGGCTATCAATGCCACAAACAAAAACTTGGATTTAAAAAAAAAAAAAAACGGCTATCAATGCCACCAAAACAAAACAGGCTATCAATGCCACCAAAAACCGGCTATCAATGCCACAAACCGGCTATCAATGGCACCAAAACTGGCTATAGATGCCACAACAAAAAAAAAAAAAACTCGGCTATCAATGCCACAAGAAAAGCTGGCTCTCATGCCAAAATTGGCTTCCATGCCACAAACAAAAACCTGGCTTTCATGCCAAAACAATTACTTGACAAAAGATTTTCACAAAATGATAACCTTTTGATCAAATCCCATTTAGCAATTACTTTTATCACAAAAAGATTCAAGTGAGCGTAGGGATAAAAAAAAAGCATCCCATTTAGCAATTACTTTTATCACAAAAAGATTCAAGTGAGCGTAGGGATAAAAAAAAAAAGCATCCCATTTAGCAATTACTTTTATCACAAAAAGATTAAAGTGAGCGTAGGGATAACAAAAAAAAAAAAGAGAAAGTGTTCACAAGCACTACAAAAAAAAAAAGGGAGTACCAAAAAAAAAATACATGTGGTACCAAAAAAAAGGAAAGTGTTCACAAGCACTACAAAAAAAAGTACCAAAAAAATACAAGTGGTACCAAAAAAAAAAAAAAGAAAGAAGGATGGTTTCTGTAAAAAAAAATAATAATAATAATACAGGAGCTCAATCAAAAATGGTCTCCAGCCAAGAGTTCAGCTCCTTAAGCAAGCTTTTGGCTTCATCCGTCAAGGATTCCAAGGCACGCTTCTTCAGGAACCTGCCATGAGATGCTGGGGTGGGCTGTAACCCTTCTTTTGCACTGGGAAGCTTCCTTCGAGCGGTTTTCCATTGTTTGTCCTCATCAGACTTCCTTTTGAGAACTCGAACGGCATCCGCAACTCGGTGAATCAGAGCGGTCTCCCTTTCACGAGCCTCTGTTATTTCAGTCCAGTTGGCAGCGACTTGTGCCTGCAGATGCTCAAGACGTTTCCTGGCCTCATCGACCTCCCTATCAAGGATGTTAAGGTCATGTGTCAGCCTAATGATGGTTATTTCTTCTAAGTTCCTCTCTCGGACTGCCTGCTTCTTGCTTTCTGTAGCCTCATCCAGGTCAGATTGAGCCTTATCCGCAGGGTCCGAGAACATCTCCTTGAAGAACTGATCGTCAGGAAAACCCATGGTCTCAAACCACTTGTCACCCAGCTCAATGATCCTATTAACGATCGCCCTGGCATATGTGACATCCAGACCAGCTTCTTCAGCATCACCGAGAATCTCACGCACATGCTGGATCATGCTAAATCCGGCTTCCAAGTGCCCAGAAAAGAGAGTCTCAATCCAAGAGCTCAGAACTCGCACCACCACTTTCTTCGCAAAAAGAAGAGATGGCCCAGCTGAAGATTCGCCCAACTCCGTTGGTCGGTTGCTCATGTCATCATCTGTTGAAAGAGTAACAAAAGAACTCTTTCTAGTTGAAGCTGCTCCTGCTCGGGAAGGAATCTCAGCGCGAGGAATCTCCTCAACATTGTCAGAACTGGTCCCAGGAGTCTCTACCTCTGGATTAACCTCTAGCATCCCTTGCTCTGGAAGCGACGGATCCTCCTCTGCCACTTCAAAACCTCAAAGGAACACAAAAAGGTATGAATATGACCCTGTTTGAAAATCATTATCAGAGTTATATACTACAAAATACTTCTTCGACGACTGGCGGAAACACTTTCTTCCTCCATGAACTCATCGAAAGCATCATCAACATTTGCGTCCATTGATGGTTCAAAGTCATCAGAACCCTGTGGCAAGTCAGCTGCACAAAAAAAAAGTGTTAGCAAAACCGAGTCACAAACTCAAAAAAAAAAAGAGACCAAAAGAAGTCGTACCAATTGGAGATTCTGGATTTACTCCAGAGTCCCCTCGGTTCTTCTTCAGGTGCCTCAACAGGATCCATCACCACCTCATCGGTTTGGGACCTCAGGCAATCACCAAGTCTTCCTCTGCTAAAAAAAAAAAAAGAAGAAAAGCAGAAACAAGAAGCAAATCATAACATGGAAAAAATCCCATGAAAAGAAATGAAAAGAGAAAAAGGAAGAATCATACCTTCACCGACGGTCTCTTCTTCTCGGCTTCTCTTCTCTGGAGGCTCGTCAGCATCCACTGGCACATCTTCATTGATAGTAAGAGGAACTTCCAAGTCAGGAGAGTCCTCATGCTGCCCCTTGCTGCGATGATGACTCCTCCCCCTCTTACTCCGGCGGGTTCGCTTCTTAGAAGAACCTACCCCGCTGTCAGAGTCAGGTTTCCCACTTGACTCCTCACTGGATGGTCTGCTCTTGCCAGTAGACTCCACGGAAGCTTGCCTCTGTGCCGCTTGCATCCAAGCGCCAAGTTCGGCTTCCTCCTGTTCTAGCTGCTCCAAAGCCTCATCAGGTATTTCTCGAACAGCTTCAGAACCAATGACGCCCTGGTCACCGAGAAAGCCTATCTTGTGCTTCTCTCCAGAAAGGAAGGCCCAAACTTCCTCTCGCCGGATGCCATCCGACTTTCCAAGGCCCTTTCCAGATGCCAGAGTCACATCAAGCTCCTTCTTGGAAAGCCCCCGATATGCCGAAAAGCTCTCCGCGAACCACTTCGCAAAGCCGGCAGTCCGGGAAGTCAGCAACACAGGATAAGAAATCATGGCTGTAGTGTCTTCAGCACTATAGAAAGCCCATGCATTTCTCCCGTCCTGTAAGCCTCCAAAGCGCCTCCAAAGCGCTTCACCATGCTTGAAGGCGCTCCAACAACGCCTTGAGAAAAGCCCAGCTGCAAGCAAAGCGAGAGGGTACATACGGCTGGATGTCGACGAAAAGATGTCTGCGGTACACCATTGTGCCGACACGTATGCTGAAAAGCCACTCTCTCTCTGCATTTGTCAAGGAATAATGCCTTCCCGACCCCGCCCTGGTAGAGTCTCGGGAGGCACCAAAATCAAAAGCCTTCTTCCGCAACTCCGGAGAAAGCTTCACTGAAGATTGCCCCATCTCGATGTCCCTGAACCGTCGGATCCTCATGCGGGCAAACAAAAGTGATTCGGACACGGCTTTTGCCCTTAGCCAGTCGAATCATCAGAGGATCATCATCCTGTGCAGCACCCAAGCCGATGGGAAGCCAGGACAGTGGTATACATACCACGAATAAAGATATGGGCTGAAAATACCCTATTCATAAGTCGAACCAAAAAAGCAGCAGCCTGCAGTTCGGTACACAAGTAGGAGTAAAGAGCTGGCACCAAAGCAAGCTGCTCTCCAAACGCCATCTGACAAGCCGGGAAAATACAATGCGGCCTGATGTGCGTTCCATCTCCTCCAGCAAAAACAGCCTCACCTAGCCAATAAGTGAGGTAAACAGCGAGATCTCTCCGCAGTACAATGTCAGGACATATGGCATTTGTACTTGCACAGAAATCTCTCAACTCTTCTTGCATGGCCAAGATCTTCTTTGAACTTGGATCTTGAGCTCCGGCTTCTTGGGTCACGCTATCAGAAGGCTCCCTGCTATAAAAAAAGTTGGGGAATGAAGAGCTAAAACTCTTCCAACTGCTGGATCTAACTTTCAAACCCCCCTTCTCCTTCAAAAAATCATAGAAGGCGACGAGCTGAAAGTATAGAAGCCTGAACTCCTCAGACTGCCCCTCGAGGACGCTGTCAATCAGCATAAACTCCTCATAGAGTTTGCAGAGGATAGGCAATCCGGTAATGGCGCTCAGCTCCTTCAAAGAAAAATCAATCTCACCATTCGTCACAACGAAGGTATTGGTTTGGGGGAGGAATGACTCCAGCATAGCCATGAAGGCCTCGTCGGAAAAGATCACGGTCTCCCTAAAGGCGCGGACCGCATCAAAAATCCCGGCTTCCTTCAAAACGGCGCCACCAATCAGCAGGACGCGATCAGTCCACGACTTCCACTCGGAGTCAGCATTGAAACGACCTCGAAGTCGAAAAGGCTTGATCCAATTGCTGCCATCACCACTGAAAATACCAAGGCCCACCGGTCTCAAATCGACCGACGGATAATCAGAGCCCTGGTAGCCGCTGGAGGGCATCAACAGGTCCATGTCAACAGGCGACCTCTCCGTATATCCAGGAGAACCGCCAACAAAAACCCCGGTTTTGATTAAATTTGTCCTTCTCACCCAACTTGGAGGATCTTCCCTCTTAGGGCACGTGGGGGCAAGGCTCAGAATCGAGACGGTGCAATCAAACGTCGACCGGGTAGCAACAGTCTTCTTTTCACCATCTGCTGTGAAGGAAAACTGAAAACATCTCCTCTGGTATGTCATGTCATCAGGGACTGCATCATCAAAGAAGAAGGTAGGCTTGGGCAAAACGCTCTGATCTTCCATCACCCATGGACGACTGCTTACCATGATCTTATAGAATTCCTCTCCCTTGAGAGCAATCAGTCGCTGCCTCATCTCATCTCTGTTGAGGGAGTCACACTCTTCCAGATTTCTCTCAACATACTGGACCTTCTCAAAAGCCTGCTGAACGGCCGGATTAGAAGATCTAGAAGATCGACGAGGTACGCTTGTAGCAGGCTCTTTACCCTTGTTCGCTCTGGAGGAACCACCTGAAAAGGATGGAAAAGAAAAAGATCAAACATCAAAATGACAGAATCTCGCTAAAAAAAAAATCTGGCGAAATTTTGACATGATGACGGGGCAATTCCGAAGAAAAGGAACTATCCCGAAAGAAATAAGAAAGCTTCAAGATGGGCTCAACATCGCTGCGAGCTCCGAAACTCCAAACTTTCGAAACCTCAAAGTCTCCGCAAAATCAGGAAGGGCTCAACATCACTGCGAGCTCCAAATTCCCAAATTTGCAAAAACTTTCAGGTATGCTATCACATCATGCTACAAATTTAATTTACAAATTGAATGCATGCATGAACATCTTGGTTTAAAAAAAAATGCATTATAATGATGAGCAAAAAAAAAAAAGGAGAAAAGAAAAGAAACTTTCTCAAAAAAAAAAAAAGAGAGGGGAAAGAAAACAAAAAAGAAAAGAAAAGAAACTTTCTCTAAAAAAAAGAGAGGGGAAAGAAAACAAAAAAAAACGAAAGAAAAGAAACTCTCTAAAAAAAAAGGGGAGGGAAAGAAAGAAAAAAAAAGAAGAAAAAAAAAAAAAAAGAGGGCTGGCCCACAGGCCACATGGCCGTACGGCCAGATCCGTACGGATCTGTCCGTACGGCCCACAAACAAAACAAAAAAAACAACAAAAAAACATGAGAAAAAAAAAGAAAGAAGAAAAAAAAACGTGTGAAAAAAAAAGGGGAAAACACGTGAAAAAAAAAAGAAGAAAAGAAAAAGAAAGAAACAAAAAAAAAGGGAAAGAAAGAAAGATCTTTTATTTTTCCCTACAATGGAGTTTTCTTGAAAAAGGGAACTTACTTGAAGCCATTGATGGAGAAGAAGAAGAAAAGTCTTGAAGATCTTGAAGAAGAAGAACTCTTGGTCTTGAAGCCCTCTTGAGATTATTGCAAAAGAAAGTAATAAGAGCAAGAGATCCAACATTCTCCTTGCTTTTATAGAGGAGAGCAAACCAAAGAAGGAAGGAAGAAAGAGGTAAGTGTTACTAATTAGTAACCTTACCAAAAGAAAGAGATTAGAAAGATTCTTTCCCAAAAGAAAGATATCTTGAAGGATTTTCTCCCAAAAATCAATCTATGACGGATTCTTTCCCAAAAGAAAGATATCTTGAGATATCCTATCCCAAAATAAAGGGATCATGAGAGATTTTCTCCAAGTAAAGATATTCTTAGATATTCTCTATCCAAATGAGATATTTTTGGATATTCTTTACAAAAATGACACCATATGAGATCTAAGCCATTTCAAAAAGCTTAAGGTCCCATGGGTTAGCCCATATGAGCCAGGTTTGACCACCTAGGCACAAAAAAAAAAAAAAAAATTTGGGCTTTTAGTCAAAGAGAAATCCCTCTTACCAAGAGCATACAAAAATGGTTCCATGCCTCTTTTGAGTTGATTGGACCATACAAAAGAAAATTCCAAGCCCCATGAGCTTCCAAAAATCAAACCATCCAGCCTCATCTACTAAATTGAGCCAAAATCTTGAAATTGACATTTCACAAAAATCAAACCAAATCCTGGTCCCCTAACTTGCCACATACAGCCTGTTAGGTCACAAGACCAAAACCAAAAACCAAAACCTGATCCCCTAACTTGCCACATACAGCCTGTTAGGTCACAAGATCAAAACCAAAATTGATCCCCCAACATTCCACATACAGCTTGTTGGGTCACACGATCAAAACCAAACCCGACCCCCTAACCTGCCACATATAGCCTGTTAGATCACAAGGTCAAAACCCAAATCCACATCCCTGATGTCATCTTCAAAACTTTGCCTCGAGATGGTACGTGATCCCTTTCACTACCATAAAATTCCCCTGGAAGCTCAAAAGGCTACAAATACCAAAAAGAAAGACTGCTCAAAGACTCTTGGTCAAGTCATAGGCTCTCCTTCAAAAATCTCTTCGAGGCACATCGACTACAAAAGTTAAGCAACTCGTCGCTGTACCTCGAGGGGGCATTTGTTGACACCAAAAATGTCACTTTGCCTCTTCAAGATCCAAAGAGCTACATGAAGTCGCAACCTGCCATAAATAGGCAATGCTGCTTCCAAAAATCAAATCTTGTCAGAATCAAACAAAAACTGCAAGATTCTTCAAGACAACCAAAAGAGGAGTATACAAGAAGTTTCGGGCCATTTCAAAATCATTTGGCCTAGCTTCGCTTCTCAGACAGCCGAAAAGGAGCTCTCGGCGGTAAAAGCATCGGAGACACCAAATCTTCGATCAGGGCCGATGGATAGTCTCAAAATACTTCCAAAAGGCTCCACGTCAAGTTCCGAGTCAAACCGACAACGTTTGACCCTACATCAACCCTCGAACAGCTAAATCAAGCCTCTCGGCGGCGAGAACCACCGAGGCCATTACTCATCAGATAGAGGACATGGACGGCTTCAAAATGCTTATAAAGGGTTACACGTCAAATTTCAGGTCATTTCCACAACATCTGACCATAGTTTGACGCTCGGAAGCCAAATCAGGCTCTCGGCGGCAAAGCTCTCCGGGACCATGGTTTCCAAGACAGAGCCTATGGATCATCTTAAAATGACTCCAATAGGTTCCCTGTCAAATTTCAAGTCAATCGGACATCGATTGACCGCACATCAAACCGCGACATCTTCATCGCGACAAAAAGCAAATCTACTGGTGATAGGACCCCAAACGGCTTCAAAACTCAAACAAAAGCCTATGGTTGGTCTTATTTATTGCTCAGGAGGCTTCACACCAAATTTCAGGTCATTCCGACATCGTTTGACCCAGTTTCAGCTTCTGACAGAAAATCGGCAGCTCTGCGCGACAAAGTCTTCGGCTTTCTCAGGAAATTGGAAACTTTGCAAAATAAAATGCAAGGATTCTCATCAGGTTTCCTACAAAGAAATTAGGCCAATAAATGGTCAAAATATCAAGGAAAAGTACAGAAGAAAAAAGAATCGAAAAACAGCAAAAACGGACGCAAAACGGGACACGAAAGGGGGAAAACCCCCCCAGGGTCGCAGGCCCCTGCGACCCTGGGCCAGGGTCGCCGGCGACCTTGGAACCCGGGGTCGCCGGGAAGGCCCCGGAAACCCCGGTGTTCACCGTTTTTTCGCGATTCGAAGAGCCCAGCCTCTGGTACTTTCCAAAATTCATGCTTTTGAGACACCAAGTCCTCTGACATCCGTCCAAAACACGGGTCAATCATCAAGAGTATCGAAAACAATATTGATCGCCACCCGGTCAACCAAAAAAAAGTGTGCTTTCTACCCGACCGATCGAGAAATCGACAGGACAGATGACATCGACCCGCTGTTGGCAACAAACACCTGAAATTACATGATCATCTGATGTCGATCTACATGAAGATCCATCGATGATCATCGACAGAAGAATCCCAAAAGACGTGGCACGGCCCGCGACTCTTCAGCTGCTCGGCGACCACTTAATGCGATTAATTGACTAACTTTATTACAGTCATTAATCCATTTCTTTGGACGGCCCAATCAGAAGCAAGCATTCGGGAGTTACAAGTCAAGAGATTCATGGCATTTAACCCATGAAACTCCTCCCATCATGGCGATTAAAGGCGATTAAATGCCCTCAATCTCCTCCGGCCAATCAGAAGCCAAGAAAAAGGAGTTACAAAATAAACAATTCAATTTTGTAACTCCTCCCATTATGCGGCTTAATGACAATAAAAGCCCATAAACCCACCTAAAAGGCTACCTAAAAGCCTATAAATAGGAGGGCTCTCCAAGAAGAAAGAAGATCAGAAACATCAGAGAAAAAAGCACAAACACACAGACAGAAATCCAGAGAAAGGAAAAAGAGAGAAAACTCTGCGGAAGTTCTACACCGGCCACCGCAACAAGGTGACAAAAGTCCCTTGGGGGGTACCCCCCCCCAAGGTCCTTGCCTTCTCCTCCTGCCTCCAATGGCTTAGATGTGGCTTTTCAGCCCGTCTACTCGGCTTTTTATTGGATATAGGACCTCCTTTTGGTCTTTGTCTTCTAAAAACCTGAGGTTATAGCCAAGCCAAGCGAATCAATAGCATCCTCTGTTCTCATCTGCATGGATGATGGCGAAGCCCACATATGGCTTACGACCGTCAATCTAAACGGGTCCCCCACAATCTCCTGAGAAGTTAGATCCTCCTTTTCTTGCTTTTCATTGTAGTTTGTATTTTTTTAAAAGAGACAAAAATCACAATTCTTGTCTTTCATTGTTGATAAGGATTGTAAATCGGCTATAAACGCCAAAATCGGCTATAAACGCCAAAAATCGGCTATAAACGCCAAAATCGGCTATAAATGCCAAAAAAATCGCCTTTCACGGCAAATCAAGAAAATGTCTCTTTTCTTAAATATATGTGCAATGGAAAACTTGAAAGAAGTTGATTTCCTTTTTACTTGCGAAGGTTGATCTCCGGATCCCCACTTGCAATTCCAAGTAAAAATAGAAAATTTGGCACACCCACAAAAAAAGAAATGTTGATGCACGCCCCTTGCCCCCCGGTTACGAAAGGGTCGGAACCAAACGGACTCCCACGTCCGCCGACCTCGGTAGGAACCCGAGCATTCGGGGCGCGGTCCATCAGATTGACTTAGGGTTCATACACCCACTCGCTCTCAAAACTCGGGTTCATACACCCTGAGACTGACCTCGGGTTCATACACCCAAGCTTATCAAAATTTTGGGTTCACGCACCCAGGTAGGGGTGGAAGAAAGCGAACCGAACCGAACCGAATTCTGGACCGTAAACCGAACCGTAAAATTAAGTTCGGTTCGGTTTATCGGTTTTCGGTTCGGTTTCGGTTTTGAGTTTTTGGCAAGTTTGGTTTTCGGTTCGGTTTCGGTTTTTAAAAAATAATTTCGGTTTAAACCGAAAAACCGAACTATATTTCATGTTTTAAATTAAATATATATATGTCAGTATTAGACAGACTATTACTGTAATTTACACAAACTAATAGACTATAATCTAAATATTAAAAGAGTAAAAGACCAAATGGAAAAGGAAAAACCAAAAAATCAAACGTTTAATTGAAAAATTCGGTTTAAACCGAAAATCCGAAAACCAAACCGTTTAAGTATTTTCGGTTCGGTTCGGTTTTACATCTTATTCGGTCCGGTTCGGTTTGTATTATTTTGACATTTCGGTTTTCGGTTTTTTTCGATTTCGGTTTAAAACCGAACCGAAAACCATACTTCCACCCCTACACCCAGGAACTGACTTAGGGTTCATACACCCAGTCGCTCTCAAAACTCAGGTTCATACACCCGGAGACTGACCTCGGGTTCATACACCCAGGCTTCTCAAGATTTTGGGTTCACGCACCCAAGGACTGACTTAGGGTTCATACACCCACTCGCTCTCAAAACTCGGGTTCATACACCTTGAGACTGACCTCGGGTTCATACACCCAGGTTTCTCAAAATTTTGGGTTCACGCACCCAGGGATTGACTTAGGGTTCATACACCCAGTCGCTCTCAAAACTCAGGTTCATACACCCTGAGATTGACCTCGGGTTCATACACCCAGGTTTCTCAAAATTTTGGGTTCACGCACCCAGGGACTGACTTAGGGTTCATACACTCAGTCGCTCTCAACACTCGGGTTCATACACCCTAAGACTGACCTCGGGTTCATACACCCAGGCTTCTCAAAATTTTGGGTTCACGCACCCAGGGACTGACTTAGGGTTCATACACCCACTTGCTCTAAAAAATCGGGTTCATACACCCTGAGACTGATCTTGGGTTCATACACCAGGCTTCTCAATATTTTGGGTTTACGAATCCAGGGACTGACTTAGGGTTCATACAACCAGTCGCTCTCAAAACTCGGGTTCATACACCCTAAGACTGACCTCGGGTTCATACACCCAGGCTTCTCAAAATTTTGGGTTCACGCACCCAGGGACTGACTTAGGGTTCATACACCCAGTCTCTCTCAAAACTCGGGTTCATACACGCTGAGACTGACCTCGGGTTCATACACCCAGGCTTCTCAAAATTTTGGGTTCACGCACCCAGGGACTGTCTTAGTGTTCATACACCCAGTCGCTCTCAAAACTCTAGGTTCGTACACCCTGGGACCGACTTCGGGTTCATACACTCAGTCGCTCACAAAACTTTGGGTTCATGTATCCCCTCGAGACTGATCCCGAGGCCGAGCTCGCACACCCGAGTTTCACGAAATTCTTGGTTCACCTAGGCCAATAGCAGTCTTTAAAAGACAAAGCAGCAGAAGCATAGAGATGCAGAAAAGCAATGCAAGTACAGAAAAAAGAAGCACAGAGATGCAAAAAGCAGCGCAAGTACAGAAAAAAGAAGCACAGAGATGCAGAAAAGCAGTGCAAGTACAGAAAAAAAAAGAAGCACAGAGATGCAGAAACATAGAGAGTCCGTTTGAGTTGAATCAAAACTTCATTTGTATTAATTATAATCTCTTCATTACAAGAGTTGCAAAAAAAAAAAGCAAAGAAAGATACAATAAGGAGGCTCGCTGTCCTCTAAAAACAAAAAAGAGGAAAGAAAAAGATCTCGGAAGCGCCACTCTTCGAAGCCATGACACCAGGAGCTTTACAATACCCTTTGGTTGGTCAGACCAAACTTTGCAAACAAGCTCCTGGTCCACAGCAGATGCTTGGATCGCCACAGAACCAAGTCTGCAACCAACTCCCAGCTGCATCGACAAGAGCTGACCTCCACACAGCCGCATCGGCAGGAGTTGATTGAAGACCCGCGTTCAGAGAACGCATGGTCCATGGCAACCGGATTCAGAGAGCGCGCGGACCACGACCGCCGGGTACAGTCCCTCCCGGAGGGAGTTGTTTTCAATCGCAAAGGGTTCACTCAGAACAGGGTCTTTTAAAGGACTCCTAAGGGATGAAACTACCAGAGTATCTGGCAGGGACGAACGGATCCTCATGACTGTGAGGGACGAAAGGGGCCACTGATTTGGTTTCTTTTTTCTTCTTCTTTGGCAGACTCACCCCCCCTATTTATAAGGGGGTGGAGGGCTCAGTATTCGAGGACCTATTTATGGGGTGAGGCCTCCCATGCCTCGCGTGGGGCGCACGTTTCCTATGAGTTGACTGATCGATCTGATAGTGACAAGTGGAGTCATCCGCCCGTTTTCCGCATCGATCGTACCGCTGTACTTATTGCTATTTACGAGCCTCGAAATGCAGGATACCAGGGCGGATAACTATGAAGACCGCTAGTTATCCTCTTTCCAACTCAGGCAGCTCTCATACCACAGCATTTAGCCGGACTCAAACGAAAAGAAGCGGGACTCAAAAGGAAAAAAAAGGAGACAACTCGACTGAATAACTTGGCTTTTCATTCAAAGGGAAAGAGGATTACAAGTGAGTCACTTTACATTTCAAAGGGTAAAAAGGTTACAATTTGAAAGCAGGAAATACAATTAGAGTACTCAAAAAACTACAAGGACTTCGGTGACTAGAGCAGCATCCTCACTGTTTCTTCGAAGGGCCGGCCGTCTCAGCAGCTGCCGCAACCGTTTCTGGGGCATTTGCAGGAGGAAGAGATGGAGCACCGTCCAAGACCAAGAGGGAGTCAACAGAAGGCGCTTCGACCCGGGGACTCTCAGGCAGTGGGGCAGGACTCGATTCTGGTTCCGGGCCTGAATACTTTGGCAGGTTTTGATAGACAAGATGATCTTCAGGAACCCCCGCCTCTTTCAATGCGGCCCGGCATCCCTCATCGAACATAATGGAGCTTATCTCCTCCACCTGTCTTTCATAATCCTCCGTGGCCCGGTCCACTCCCTTCTGGAAGGCAGCATGGACTTCGGCTCGCCGCGAAGACTTGAGGTCGGCACTCTCCTTCAGCAGCCGCTCCAGTTTGGCACGCTGACTCTCCAGTTTGGCATGCTGCCTCGCCAATTTGGCCGCCGACTCTGCATTTTGTTTCTCCAGCTCGATCTCCAATTCGAGCGACCTTTTCGTCTTCTGCCGCATCTCCCCCCTCAGCTGGTGGGTCTTCGACGTAAGATCAGTGATGCTGGCCAGTGCCACATCCATCTGTGTATTCAGCTCGGCGTTGCTCTTCATCGAGTCCGCCAACTCCTTCCTGAGCTTCTTCCTCTCGGATCCCAATTGAGTCACTCTGGAAACGTTCTTATCACTCCTCTCCACGACCAGTTGGAGCCTTTGTACATTCTGCAAAAGGGAGCCATCAGATGCAAGTAGCCGAAGCAGGATTTTTATCGAAGATTGACTGAAGAGTTACTTACGATAAGAGCGGCCTGAATTGCCAAAGCTAGCAGGCACTCATTGTCGTACTTCGCGTGCTGCTCCATGTCGCGTGGGAGGGCGCAAGCTCTCGCAAGCACCCTGATGACCGAAGGGTTCCCAGGGCTCCCAGCCACCCGGTCTATCACGTTCAGGGGCCTCCCAGGCTGAGTCTCCAGCTTCGGCCTCCACGGTGCCGGCACAACGGGATGAGACCCCGAGGCCGATCCAGAGACTTGTCCCGAAGGTTCGCTGATTTCGCATCCCGTCTCGAGAGAAGCCCTTTCCACTGGCGCGCTTTCCCCTAGGGACGTGCACAGACCCTTTATCCTTCTGCGCCTTCTGAGCCACGGGATCTTCCCCCCCCCCCCCCGCCTTGGACCTCTTACTCGGTGGGGATCCATCCCTTCGACTGTCGGGAGAGCGTCACCGGGTTCCCGCACCCGGGGCGATGATAAGGGCGGAAGAAATCGCGGCTCTGCCAGGGCCCGAGGCTGCGCGAGTACCGGCAGGAGGCGGCGCTGCCGAAGGAGAAGAAGACCGGCTCTTGAACCTGGCAGTCAGGTCCTTGGTCTTCAGAGGAGGCAGATCCCCTTCCATTCTCTCTCCCTTATCAGAGGAATAAGCCTCTACGGGCGCCGTTAAGCTTACCGTCCCCGAACTGGCAGAAGTGGATGCCTTAGCACCGGATGCAATTCGGCTAGCAGCTGGATCAGTCAGCGGAATACCACTGGGCAAGGCCAATGTGACAGGAGGAACGCCGGTCTGCGGCTCGCCCTCCTGCACTTCTCGACCCTTTTATAGTGGCCGCCGTACCTCGGCGTATAGCCCAACAGCTTCCAAGCCGCGTTGTTCTCGTACCCGATATACTTTTCGACCTTTTTATAGTCAGCAACGCTCTTCTTCCAACCGTCGCGCGACGCTGCCTCTCTCGAAGTTCTGCACGACAAGACAAGACATCAGTTTGGCAATTTGAAGGATGAGTAAAATACACACAAAAAGAAGGGGCAATATTTACTTGGGATGACCCCGAGGTGGCGCGGGACCATGTGCGTTATGTCCTCACCGGCGCCGAACTCCTAATCCCCCGAGACGCAGAAGAGATGGTCCTCAGCATTCTTATTTGAATCCTCCAAGGCCAAAACGAAGCCCTTCCGGAGCTGTTTTACCCGGAGATAGTAGTTGCCTCCCCCTGCCTTGCAGATGTCATATGCGTCCTCGATGTCGTGCACACCGAGGTCAATCCCTAAAACCTCGTTTAGCTTGGCCATGCCCACGATAACCTTGTAGCCGTTGGGCATCAACTGACAGGGGGCAAAAGACCAAGCACTGAGGCAAGCCCTAAGCAGGGGGTGTAGGGAAAACCTAACCCCACCCTCGATTATAAAAATCAAGGGAAACGGCATCCAGCCGCCGGACCAGCAGCGCAGGGCATGGTCGGAGGGAGTCGCCGGCCTGAGACGGACCCCCTCCGGGGTATTATATGTCCCCCTAAACCTGGCTATACCCTCGGGTGTCTCTAACTGGAACCTAGGACTAGCCATTTCTACAACCTAGGACTGAAGGAAGCAAGAAGAGAACCTAGAGGGGAAAAGCCCTAAAAAGACATGGACTCGAGATGACTTACAGGTGAAGAAGAGCGAGCCAGGGATGAGAATCAGTCTGGGCGTGCGATAGCCTCGAAGTTTCGCAGTCGTCCTTGCCTGAAAACCTTTGGAAAGATCTTGAGAGTGAAGACGAAGAACAGAACGAAAATCAGGAGGGAAACTAAAGAAGGTATAGCAGAAGAAGACGCCCCTATTTATAAGAAAAAGGAAGCCCTCCTTCGGTGCCATTCAGGAATTCGAAGAGGCAGCATCGCGATTCGCCCCTGTCTCATCAATTTAATGGCACAGTCAGTAATGTGACGACGTGTGTCACTCTCGGCTCGTTTCCCGTGGTAAGCAAGGTGCGATATTAATTACCTCGAAGAGTCGGAACGGCGCTAAGTAATGATCAAACGTCTCCCATCGGACTCTCTAGCTTCCGACCTCCAAAGGCTAGGGCCCCTCAGAAGTCACAAGCTAGGGGGCAATTGTGTGGGGAGATTTTTAAGGCATCAAGATTACACCAACATCGATAATAAACTGTTGTTTAAAGCGCACCCACGTGCCGTCCAAACACACCTCGGCGACAGGATCAGAGCCTTGGCCGAAAACTAGCCTGACTTCGGCTATCCAGGCTGACCTCGGCTATGCAGGCTGACCTCGGTTATGCGCCTGACCCTGGCTAAGAGAGTCGGGTCGCCATCCAAGATAAATACGATGGTCGTGTCCCTGTTTCCGCCATGTCATCGGACACATGGCTGAGTACGGACACGCGCCAATGGGACAGATGGGCCATCCCAACCGTCCACAATCTCCGCCAAATCGCTGACAAGGCGGCATCCAGCGGCTGTAGCCAAATCAGGGCAAAGCCTGAGGATGGATCCGATGGGACCTCAACCGCCAAAGACTTGAGATACGATCAGGCCCAACATGACATGCATTTAATGCGATGTGGGCTGATCGGACTGGCATTAAATGCTTCGTGGGCTATGATGGACCCGCATTTATTACTTTGTAGGCTAATGAGATCATTCCTATCAAATCTAGGGGCCCACTCCAAGATATCAGGCAGAATCCTCTATAAATAAGAGGACATTCCATAACAAAGGTATGTGTACACACCCTCTCTTGAGCTGTTACTCATCCTCTCTTCTCCTTCTTCCTCCTCTGTTTAGTTCATACACTAACTTAGGCATCGTAGAGCCTTACGCCACTCAGGCCAGGGTCCTCTGACCGTTTGTTCCTCCCCTTTCAGGCTTAAAGGTAGTTGACCTTCATCATATGTTTGGATAAATCCTACCGGGCACCCCGTAATCTTATGAGTTATAATTTTTGCACTTACAGGTTCAATCCAAGAGCAATTGGATTTCACTAACGGGATCTTCAAGCACATGCCAATTCATCGGTAGTGGGTTTTATCTAGAATACTACCTCTAAGGGAATCAAGCATCATAGTGAGTTTGAAGATGTGAACCATTTTGTTGTGACGTTCTCTTGTATGTATTAATTCTCTCTCTATGTGTGTGTTTATGAGGATTCCTAAACTACAATCTACATTGCCAATGGAAAATCATATATGAGTTGACAAAGGAAATAGGAAAAAGATGAGCAAAATAAGCTTAAAGCAAACATGTGCTGCCACTAATACAACATTAACAAAGGAAATGTTAAGGATAACCACCTGTATTATATATGAGTTGAAGCGGGAGATCTAGGAAAAATATGTATTGTGAATTTTTGATACTTTCAAAGTAATATACAAGAAAACAAGCTGGTACCAAATCTTACGAAAAATATATACAAGAATACGAAGACTTTCCTTTGAAAGAATGCAAGCCGGTACCAAATCTCGCGAAAAATATATACAAGAATATAGAGACTTTCCTTTAAAAGAAAGCAAGCCGGTATCAATTTTTTCGAAAAAAAGATACAAGTAGTAATATTTTTGTGGTTGTTCCATCAAAATATACAGTGATAATAAACAAGAAAGAAAGATCGAATGAGAGCTTTCTTGGTTGAGCAGTTTTTTCTTGGAAAGAGGTGGAGCCCTCATCTTGCAAGACTTGTTGAGGGCACAGAGTGGGTGATTGACATTCTGTTTGGAACTGAGTGTGGGAATCGAAGCATATGGTCATGGGCTTAGAATGGCTGGTATTGGAGAGATCAATTGGTCAGCCAATTTATTGGTTCATATTACATTGGTAACTAGCGTGCAGTAGGTGTGGTTCATTAGAACTTCAATGTGTAGAGACCATGAAAAAAGTTACTAAATTTTAATATTCTATTTCCGCAGAAAAGTATTTCAATGCTATCATGGTAATTCCATCAAATCTCACCTAGGCTGATATGTTCGATTTATCATGAAATATTTTCATTTAAGGAATAAACTGTAAAAACATGCAATGATTGAAAATAGAATTGCACTTAGCCTACCCTACCCATTGGGCCTTTTAGATAATTAAGAGTGATATTAGTTACAAAAATTATATTCAATGGATGTTGTCTCTAATAATATGATCTCAAGTCACAATAATCTTCATATCTTCAATGGATTTTGGATTCCTCTCATTCTAGAAAAAAATAAATTGAAACTCATTTCACATTAAATCCTCAACCCATGAGGGAGAGTCCATAAAGATACCTGCTGAGGCATTTTTACAAACAATTGGTGACTAACATGAAACCATCAAAGTAATTGTAGTAAAACTACCATAAAAGGAAATGCCCATTAAAAAAAGAACTCATTAGAACTCTCATTTGGTAGATGTTATCATGCGGTAGAGCCCATCGTCTGTCTAGGACCATCCATCAAGAGCCACAAAACCATCAGACGGTCATAACTATTTCTATTATTTTTCCCCTCATTTACATAACCGCTGTAGACGTTTAAAGTGGGGTCCTTAAAGTGGCCTCGTCTGTCCGGCCCTCTACAAGGCTGATGAACATAGCCAGGTCACTGCTTAGTCAATTCAAGTGGAGTCCTTCTAGACGCACAATATAGGGTCCACATTATCAACATATGATGTGATTTCTAACCAGCTGAAATTTCAACCTCGGAAAGAGTTCTGGTTCTTGAGATTTATTTTTAAGTTTCTTTATATTGTGTAATTAGGAATAAAGGGTTTATCATGTTAAAAGTTTTAGTCAAATTAAAATGGGGTCTATTGTTTAAATCAGAAGTTGAGTAGGAGATTTTTAAGATCAGTCAGTCAGCTGTAAGGAGGGATTCCAATCTCGTTCTTTAACTAAAAATTCTAAGAGTTTATTTTGGTGCATACATGATAGCCTCTGGCTCCCTACAAAGCCTCTACAATAGTAGAGGGATCTAGTTTTCTAGTTGGTGGCAACTTACAAATTCTTTGCATTGTTTAACTTATGAATTTTGTGAACCTTGCTGGAGGGAAGGAGCAATTATTCAGTGTTGACGATTGCTACAATCATAGCCAATCCATCATTACTACAGAAGAACGTTGACAATTCCATTGTCCATGTAATCTGATTTGGAGGTCGTCAGGTTATACTAAGTGTTGTCTTTTCTTTCAAACTCTTTTTAAAGTTGATTTGTAGGCAATTTAGGGGCTCCCTAAGAACTTGAGGGTCAAGTACATTGCTCACATCAGAGGTTAATTTTCAT